>OX465098.1:64951547-64996547 GCA_949987625.1 Chalcis sispes
TATTATGTTTCACGGTATTTAAAAATCTTTGTATAAAAATAAGCTTAATAAAAAGTTATAAAAAATTTAATTAACTTAGTCTGTTTAAAATAAAAATTCGCTCTTATAAAATAATAATCGATTTTAACAACCGCGCAAAGTGAACAACCTTATCGTATTCAAAGTAACGATCGTCCCAATGTCTGACGTTTTCGTGAATATTTCATTCCGCATAATAATCGCGAGCCGTAATTCTCGAAAATCGAGAATATTACGAATCGTCGACGTTAACGCGTAAGATCCTCGTAACATATCGCGCGAACAGCGAAACCGCGAGCGAACGATCGAGCTTTTACCAAAACAATAATGTGTTTATCGATTATGCTCTGTACTCCTTTAATCGATTTTTTATTCTTTTGGCTTTATCATATTTTTCCCTCTTTCCTCGTTACATTTTCTTACTTTTTATTTTTCATTTTCTTTTTCATCGAATTCACCAATGTTTGCATATGTACATGTCATATCATATGTAGAACTTGTGTCCGTTAAATCTTGCGTCGTCTTATTTGTACCTACGTGTGTGTAATCCTGGTGTTTTTTTTATATATATGTATATATACATATATAAATATCGAAGTATTTATATATATTTATATATATATATATAATGGAGCAAGTATAAGAACGTGTACGATTATAAGAGTATACACTTAAATGATATATACAAAAAACGACGATCTTGCACGAAATGTTTTTTGTTGTTTAATTACAAAATTATTTATTCTAGTTAAAAATATTTGATATTCAAATAAATGTGCAGAGTCAATAAGTTGTATAAATACTTGCTGGAGATCATCATTTTTTTTTTTTTTTTTTTTTTTTTTTTTATTCTTTTCAGAAGATGGAAAGACTTTGCGATTCTTGAAATTACTTGAAATTGTTATTTTATTTATTGGTGAGATAGTTTTTTTTTTTTATAGTTAATTAAGTGAGTTAGAAGAAAATAAAGATAAATGTTATTTCACGTTTTCTAATAACAAAATTTACGCGAAGGTTGAATAGATTTTCGCGACGGTGTAAAATAATCATTGTGCATTGACTTTCTTTTTCTCGGCGAAACATAAAGAGGACATTTATTTTCGGTATACCGTAATCCTCTCAATGTTA
The DNA here is from genome assembly GCA_949987625.1 of Chalcis sispes. Classification (NCBI taxonomy): domain Eukaryota; kingdom Metazoa; phylum Arthropoda; class Insecta; order Hymenoptera; family Chalcididae; genus Chalcis; species Chalcis sispes. The sequence continues at coordinate 64,952,694 of OX465098.1, forward strand.
ACGTAATCGTTCATTAAACCTTCTCCGCTATTTACAATAACAAGAAATGAATCGCAAAGCAGCTTTCCTCGATATCTTCGACGTATATAATAAATAAATATGCGAGGCAACTCTTAAAACAACCTCCAAAGCTTTTTGAACTTCTCTCGAAAACGTCGCGCGCGCATAGTTCATTGTCTCGTTCATCTCCGTGGCGAGACTTACAAACCATACCACGACTACTATCGTAAGAGAGAAAGAGAAAGAGAGAGAGAGAGAGAGAGAGAGAGAAGCGAAATTCCACGCGCATAATAATCGGGCTCGTACAGTTCGTTGCAGCAGGCAGCTTTCTCTCGAAAGATCAACTTCGCTCGCGTGTCTCCCTCTAGGTTCCTCTTAGATTTTATTAGTTTTGGTTTAGTCTATAGAAAGGAAGCAAGAAGGAGAGAGTCAGAGAGAGAGAGAGAGAGAGATCGAGGTACGCGTTCAAAGGTCTTGTATAGTTATAGAAGCTTGAGAGAAGGAATCCCTTTGAGAAATGGAGATTCCAAGAGCGGGATGGAGGCTGCAGTCTTAGCTCTCTCATGGATTACTTCAAGAATCTCAATCGCGCCTCTCTCACTTTTAAGCGAGGAGCATCCCTTGCGATAACGTAGAGAGAGACAGAGAGAGAGATAGTGATTCTTTCGCCCAAGGAGTTATAACGCTTATTAGAGGGCTCTAGGAAAAGGCGTTGGGTGGACTTGAGAAAAAGAGAGGGAGAGAGAGAAAGAGAGTGATTTTACTTTCGGTCGTTGTAAATGTCTTTATCGTTAAATTTTGCAGCAAAGTTAATCGAACGGTGTATATTTGAACGGAATACGGTACACGTTTTACGACATATAGAAAACTCTTGAAATATACATCGTTAAATTAATTATTGTTAAATAATTAATTTATCTTTTTAAATCTATCTAGTTTTTTGAAATTTAAGAAATATTTTTAATATAAAAGGTAACACGATTTTACAATAAAACTTTTGATGCACAAGCAGATTTTAAATAGAGAATGTTTAAAGATTTTAGATAAAATTATTGACACGAAAACATTAAATATTCAATATCTCTTAAAAAGAAAAAGCTTTACGTGAATTAAAAGCACTCGGATGAAAAATTTTATTCCACGAGAGAAAGCGCTTGTACGAATCCGACGAATAAACGGGGAAAAAAACTGACTCCACAATAGATGAATACCCGAACATTTTTAATATGAGTTTTAGATAAAAAATATTATAATGCAGATACACTGAAGAAAAAAAAAAAAAAAAACGTTGTATATCTAAACGCGATTAAAACATATGTGATTGTCGCTTATCAATAACACATTTAAATCTTTTAGGCTCGTAATTTTTATATACGAGCTATAATTACGTACTAATAATATTGTATATATAATTGACTTGGCAACAGGATAAAAATCGCGTTAAGCATTTTTAAAATTTTACATAGAAATACATATATACAAAAAAATATATAAAATTTTTTTAATTTTAGTGAAGCTGAATAATATCGTTAATGCGTAATTTAATTGTTGGCTTTTTTCATTTGCTGCTAGAATAAATTTTTTTATTTAATCATTTGATTTTTTTTTTTTATGCAATTTTAAAAAATTTGTTATATTTCAGTACGAACCGAAAACAAAATTAACGTTTAAAATAATTTTTAATAAACTTCATATTTTTTACAACGATATATTAGTTTCTTTGTTTTAAATTTTTTAATTTTAAGCTCAAAGTGGACATTTTCAGTGCCGTTAAATCGAAATATTTCATCCGCGCAAAAAATTTAATCTACGTGTATTTTCAGTGTACGTATCGAGACTTTAACAAACTTTTGCATTAGCAAAAAATTAATTACAAAATTGATGCAGAAACAAGCTCATTGTGGAATCAATGAATACATATATAACATATATATGTATATAATATGCAGATAGAGACAGGGAGATATAGATAGACAAAAGTTGCGTCGGAAGAGTTCGTCGGTATATAAATATATATATATATATATATATATATATATATATATATTTATGTCAATGGTTAATATGCGACGAAGAAAGGGTGAGCAAAGAGAGAAATAGAAAGAGCGAGAGAGAAGAAAGAGAGAAGTAAGCACAAGTTCGTAAGCTCTCTTTCTTCAATTCTCTCAATGTGTCGCGGTATCCAGTGCGACCTCGGGATGCCGGTAGACTGAGTACCTTGCCGGCAGTACGATGGCCTCGAGCTCGGCCGCGAGGTGTCTGCGTATCATGTGCTTAGCCGGGGGTATTCCAAGAGCGGTAGCCATCGTGTCACCCGTGAACGAAGGCTCCAGGACTACCAGGGCGCCGTGTACTCCGGAATCTGCGTGAAAATAATCGAATCACTCGATCGTCGTTGCTTCATTTTTTGCTTTTTTTTTTTTTTTTTTTGGTTTTTTGCTTTCTTTTCCTTTTTTTGTTATTGTTATTTTATAATATTTTTTCAAAAGTAATTTTAACATTTGAAATTTATTGAAATTTTATTAATGCAATCGTTGTTCATTTTGTAACGATAAATTTTAACTTTGAGAAAAAAAAAAAATATAAATTATAGTATCTGTAGTATATAAATTAAAATTCTCGTCGATGTCTGTCGTGACAATGTTTCGTCAATTTACATAAAAAAGTAATTTTATTAAATTTCATATTTATATAATAAGAAGAAAATGAAGTATGGAAATAATCCGATAGGCGGAAACTTACCTTTCAAATTGTCAGCGTACTCGCCAAGATCGATATTTCTTGCCCACCTGATAAACCTCTGATTGGTCCAAACAAGAGGATCCGCGTCTACTTGCTCGCAATTGTGTCTTCTGACCGCAAGGGCCTGAGATATCGAAATAAATGCATCATAAGTCGCTGATATTTTTTAAAAAATTGTGTTAATCCGATTTAAAATAAATTATAAGATTTTCTTTTCAACAATGTAAAGAAAAATTTTAAAAAACTTTATTGAAAAATTTCAAATAAATTAGACGTTTATAATTAATAATATTTTCAAAACGTTTATTTAAAAAAAGAAAAAAGAAAAAAAAAAAATCGATTCCTCGACTTGCCGTCCTCGAAGGCTCTCTCTCTCTCTCTCTCTCACTCTCTTTTTCGCATACCTGTCTGTCATAGTTGAGCATCCTGAGTAAATTGATACCGTGGACGATGCTCGCTTGGTGAAACTTGCGCGTAACCCCGAGGAGCTTTTCGAGCTCCTTTTTGCTAAGGTGGTCGAGCATCCGCGCGTCGACCATGTTCGTGGCGAAGCTCTCGGCGTATTGGGCGAGCCCGAGATCGGGCAGCCATTCGGAGCTTACCCAGGTGTGACCGAGTTGGGCTATGCACGGGTACCGCACGAGATTCGGATGTCGGTGCTCTTCGATAGCCAGCCGCAGCTTCTTGCGGTGGAGCGGATGCGTCACGCCCAATCCAGCCTCCAGTTCCGCGTCGCTCAGCTCCAGAAGAACCTAATTTGTTTTTTTTTTTTTCGTCGTTTTGATGGTTTGAAAATACGGAAAATTTCTCGTTTAATTTCGACAACTCGATCGATGAAATATTTATTTGTTTAAATATATATATATATCTGTTTATTTTTGCTCGCACTGACCTTTCCAGACTTGACGTTCTCGGCGCATCTCGGGCCGTACTGGGGCATCCCGAGTGCGACCTCGAGCCAAGCGAGCACGGTGGGCGCCCGCCACCGTTCCATGGGCACAGAGGCGGCCTCGCGCAGCAGACGTAACTTCTCGGCGTAGCCCTCCTCGGTGAGGGGCGACCAGGAGCGGTAAGGGTCGAAGGCCTCGGGTCCGGATTCGGCGCTGCCGGCGCTACCGGCGCCGGCGAGCGAGCTGCCGGAACCGCTCGTCGCCTTCCGGTGTCGAGAGCGCGCGAACACCCTGTCGGGAAGGCACAATGGAGAGAGGTGGAGGTGAGAGACACGAGACTCGAAGGTATTGTAGTTTTGTAGTAACGTCGAAGCGACTCGCGCTGCTATTGATATTACAAAGACGCGTTGTGCGCGCACGGGGAGGCAGTTTGTCGCGGAGGAAGTTTGACTGAAAGATCCCCGCCGGCCGATAGGTTTCAAATGTCCGTATTTTTTATCGATGCTTTGTTAAGTGAATTACCCGACGCTGGAGAGAGTCTAATGGGATGAGAAGGAATTTTCTAATGGAAGCTTTTTGTGGCGTTGTTTATTACGCGGTATTGTGTGCCGATGGATTTATCGTTGCTTTACTTATAAATAACTGGATCCTCTTTATTCGATTTTATTATTAGAGCGACCAATTCACGTATTTTAACTACTCGTATTTATTTAGATTATTTTAATTTATAACAAAGATTTATGTTTTAAATTAGAAATTATATTTACTCTTAAATGTAAAATTACGAGCAACTGATAAAATAAACCGATTAAATGCATTTAAATTAAAAATTCAATTGGACCGTCCTGTAATCGATTAAAGCGACATGAATTAAAGAAGCATTCCCGGTACACAAAGAAGAAGAAATTTAATCCAGCAAGACAAAGAAATATCGATCCGCGTATTCGATAAACTTTTAATATTTATCCTTTTCAATTTCTTTTAAAATTAAAATTTTGATAAAACACGCGCTACATTGTAAAAGAAAAGAAAAAAAAAAAAAAAAAACGAAAAGCAAAAAAGCAAATGCACGTGCACAGACTCGTACCTGGATATAGAACCCCAAGTACCTCCGCGAGTCGCCGAGGATCTCGAGTGTACGGTCTGCGGTACAATCGGCGGCGGGGGCTGCTTGTTCCTCTTGGGCTCGGCGTCGAGCGGACTCGAGAGCTGCTCGACCGAGCGCGAGAGCGCCGAATTGTCCATCGACCTCGAGAACGCGTTTAACGGCGAGAGAGTGGGACTGCAATCCTTCGGCGTCGTTGCTGTAACATTTCAAAGTGACGAGATCTCCTTTCTTATATGTTTTGTTATTGTGATTATCCTTTTTTTTTTTTTTTGGTTTCTTTGTTCTTTTATTTGAATTAATAGCATTTACATCAATGAGTAAAGTGTACAGGTTACTGATTATTCATTATTATTAATTTTTTTTTTTTTTTTTTTTTTTCTTAAATAAATATACGTTAGATTTAACGATATGTGTGTATTTTGCACCATAAAGAACACACACTTTTTTCCTTTTCGTTTCGTATTTTGATCGGCAATTCATATTATCGAAATATTTTTTATCACAGTAAATTGTTACGTTGTTTTTTTTTTTTCGAGTGATTCTTTCGACGTGCTCATGCATAATTCTTTGTAATAAACACACACATATATGTATACATGTAAGTACACGGAACACACAACGAATATTTCAATGCTTCAACCAAGTTTAGCAATACATTGAAAAAAGTGGGAATACAAATGGAAAGGAAAATTTGAAAAGGGATATAAAGTATGTAGTATACTCGCGATAATTTCTGAAATATTAAACAAAAAAAAAAAAAAAAATCTTTTCTCTTGTTTTAAAAAACTGAAGAAACAAAAAAAGAGAATGTAAAAAAAACATGTGAATGAGAAAACAGTGTAAACCTTTATTCGATCATTTTTAATGTAACGACGCGAGTCCCGTACTTTTCTTACTCCATAGCGACTCCCAAGGGTAGCGTTTAAACGTTTTTGCCAACAAAAATTCGATTGAAAAAAAAAAAAAAAAAAAAAAAATTAAAAAGGAATAACCTCTCGAACTTGCGTAATATCACTTCGAGTATTCTTTTTAAAACGTTTCCTCGCTCTACCTCTCCACCCTTTTCCTTCCTTCGTCTTTTTCAACGAGAGAGAGAAGCTCGTACGACTTTCCTCTCCGGTGGAACATCATTCAATTAACCATAACAGTCGAAAGTTCGCCACGGGGGTATTCACGGAAATGGGAAAGAGGAGTTACTTGCTCGCTCTCTCTCTCTCTCTCTCTCTCTCTCTTACTTTCAGCAAAAGGAAAGGGCGATGTAGAGAAAAAGAGAGAGATAGGAGCTTAGGAAAATTGTCGGAAAGAGGAAATAAGCTGCTGCCGTTGCTGCCGCTGTTGATGCCGCCGTTGCTGCTGCTGCTGCTGCTGCCGTTGTCGTTGTTACGACTCGTGGGAAAAGAGGTGCACGGGGAGAGAGAAAAGGAAACGATGACGCACGAACGACCAGCGAGTTTACGTATGCGCACATACACATTGACATCGCACGCGCAAGCACACGCGTACACGAACGTTATACACAGTATATATACATATATGCGAGTATATATATATATATATATATATATATATATGTGCGTGTTATGCATCCGTGCGTTTTAGCAAATTTATAGTATGTGTAAGCGCGTTTGTGAATGCGTGCGCGTGGGCGCGATCGAGCAACACTTACGTTGGTATATGTGGGGTGGCGCTACCGAGTATACCAAGGAGATGCTGTCCACGTCGAGACCGCTCCCCTCGAGCGTGATCGTTGGTGTGCCTGGAGGTAATATATTGCGGGGAGTGAGCACGAGCTGGGATTATCTTCTCTCTCTCTCTCTCTCTCTCTCTCTCTCTCTCTCTTATACTATTCTATTGTATGCATTTTTGTATATTGCAATTATTGTTTTTATGTTACTTTGTTAAATTGTGTATTTTAAAGAAAAAAAAAAAAAAGAAAAATAAAAAACAAAGAAATCCAGGTATTTCGCAATGAATTTACTTTTAACTTTTGAATTCTCGGTATTGTATTTTGATCCGCAAATTCAATTTGTTGAAAATTGTTTTTTTGATTGTAATAAACAGACTGTGGATTAATTTGATCGATGATACAATGTTTTTTTCGCCGCATCTGTGCGGCATATATGTTCTTTATGCTGCCCCTCTATTCACTTGATCGAGTTGTTCGTGTCGTCGATCGAACGGAGCGGGCTTACCTATTGTATGTGTTTGTGTGTGTGTGTCTGTGTTTTTTCTTCGACATGCTTATATAAAGTATACAATGAATGGTGTTAGTGCTTTATTGATGTGGATCGATCATTTTTGTAAAAAAAATTTATTATATTACTATAAATGAACTATTATTCTAAATACTAATTGATTGCGTAAAAGTGAAGTGTAATTCTACGTTTAATATCAAGTGTAGTATAAACATGCAATTCTATAGTGAAGTTACTGTGAGTTATGGAAAATTTATTATCACATACATGTTCTATTTATTCATTTAATTTTTAAATATTTAAATTAAAAAGATATTTTAATAATTATTTTTTTTTTAATTATTTATTATAAGTATATTAAAATTTAATAGCTTAAATAAGGATGTGTATAGTATAAAATAAAGTTCGCCTGGGAATAAATTGAATTTTAAAAGTTTGTTAGAATTAGGCTAATCGATAATTTAAATTTTCAACGTGGTGGTAACATACGTATATACATATATATGTATATATAATAGTTAATCTCTTTTCTAAAATGATATTATCAACCTTTGCCTGCAGCAAAATTAACCCTTAGCTACCAAAACGGTATCTTACATACTACATCCAGTATCAAAGTAGTTACAACTTCATGAACTTACGTATTAAGATTTATGACCTCAATGTAAATGCAAAAAGTAAAATGTGAATAATGTGATACATAATAATAATCACGTGTTATATATTACTCAGTTAATAATTAAACTTTTATTAAGATAAAATTTAAAAAATTCCATATCATTGATTTAGCTGAAAAGTTTTTTAAAAATTGAATTGAAAAGTATCAGTTATCGAAAATCGTTAGGAACTACTTGACACAAGTTTTACTAGTAATTACGTATTAAGTAAAATTTAATTTTAGCAATTTTATCCAATTTTATATTGAAAGCTTTTATCGAAACGAAAAAATAACAAATTTTCAAAGTTCTATAGAAAATTCAAATTTTTAATCGAATGACTGGAAATTCTGTAAAATCTTTTAATATTCAACAGTTTTAGCATGTTTTTTTTTATCCATAAAAAAAAAAAAAAAAAAAATTTCATCGTTTTAATTTCTTAAATTTAACGAAAAAATAGCTTTATAAATGATTGGAAAACAACTTCTATGTTCAATATGAATCTTCATATTTAACTCGTCGCTATCAAAATAGTTAAATTCTTAATGCATAATAATAAAAAGTAGGTAAAAGTTTAACCGAAAACAAAGGCCCAAACAAAAAAAAAATTAAAAGAAAAAATGATAGAGTAATCTCACCATCAGTAGTAGAATCCGACAAATTTCCTCCTATGCTCGTAGCCCCGCCGCTCTCGCGATCGCTGGAGCCGCGGACGCCGCTGTCGGCGCTGCAGCTTCCCCGGTCGCCGGCTTGGCCGGCCGCGGAAGAATTGCTGGCGGCCAATGGTACGGCGCTCCCGACGACGACGAGCTCGCCGGCGGAGCCGTGCGCCGCAGGCTGCTGCCCGACCGACCCTAGGTGCGCGAGGATGCCGCTACTGCTACCGGCCCCGGGCGTCGCCGCCCCGTTCACGCTGCCCCGTGGAAACGAGACTAGGGATTCTTGATCGCTGAGACATACGCCACCGCCGCCGCCGCCGCCGCCGCCGCCGCGCTCGGCTAATTGACGCTGAAGCTGTTGGATGAAGGGGAAGAGCGAAAGCTCGTTGAATTATTTAGTTGTTTAGATGTTTTATAGATTTAACGAACGAGGAACTGCTGTCGTTTCGCGTTAATTCGAAGATTGCGTTTATTGCGTTTAAACAATTTAAAGAGAAGAAGATTTAATCAATTGTATTATACATTGCAACGAATCCTTTGATTTTAAAAAAAATGAGTTATATCTAGTATGACTCTGGTATGGTAAATGTACAATTATTCTTTCTCGTAATATTATCATCTTGATCGATAAATAAGTAATTGATATTAAAATATTTAAAACAAAAACATTTATCGTAATTTACAGTATTCGATAACATATTAATCGCACGTAAGAGAACCGCGAGCGTATCAAAACTTTTGGGCTCCGCGTATGGGTGCAGCTTTGTTTACTCGATAAACAAATCTGTACCATCGTATAATTTCTAAGTATCGTTATCAGTAGTTACGCCATAAAGTCGAACTTTTAGCTTTTACAAGGCATTTTAAAATTACGAGTCTTTGAGCGATCTTTGAGACAAAAAAGTATTTCGATATACCTTTTTGTTTTTTAAAATTTTGAAATCGTTATTTACGATCGCAAGGTACGCTTAATCCTCGAAAAATTTCTCAAAATCCTTCGGGTAAGGACGATCGCAGATGGCACGAAAAGCAGGCGTAAAACAAAAGCGTATACGAGCCTTACCTCCTTAATGGTAGCGTGGGCGTGCGACAAGGCGGCCTCCTTGTCGGCGAGGTTGGCAGCCAGCGTGAGACTTCTGTCGGCCTCGTCGCGCGCCGCCCTTAGCAAACTCCAGCGCTCGCGTTCTCGCTCCATCTCGCGCTCCTCCGTGTTTACTCCCGGCTGCTGCATCCGCCCGAGATTCGCCTCGCTCTCGCGCATCCGCTGCGTGTGTGTATGTGCCAGTGCGTGTGTGTGTGTGTGTTTGTGTGTGTGAATAAGAGAGAACGGAGGTGAGATTTTGTTTACGCGTGAAGGTAGACGTTAATGTTTTCAAAAGGGGGTGGAAGATGATGTCTTTGAATCTTTTCCTCTAACTTTTTTCTATATATTATTTTCTTTTTCGGTATAATTGAACTTTTGAACGATTGATAAAGTGAAAGGATACGAAATTCTTTTAAAAATTTAAGCTTAAAAATTAAAGTTTTTGGTTGGTTAAACAAATTTTTTTTTTCGTTAATAAGTATTTTATTCAAATTTTTGGTTAATCTTTCATTCGTTTTTCTTTATAAACGAGAAAACAATTAAAATACTTTAATAGAATTTACGTCAGCGCGAGGATGCAAGCGTTGCTATAATTTACTTTTTTCTGACTTCTAATGTAAATGTAAATGAACGTCCAATGCGCGTTCCTTGAATAACGTAAAGCCTTCTTTCTCCTTTAAGGATATACACGTACTTCTGTACTTCCTTCTGTCCTTGTGATACTTCGTTTTTCTTCTTCCTTTCCTATTTATCTTTCTCTTTTTCGAAATGAAACTTCCTTTCTCTTTTTACATTTATTTTTCAGCCTTTGGCGGGTACAAAATTGCACTATTACCAACTCGATTCCAAGCGGTTTTACACTCAAAATTAATGAAAGATACGGTTGTTCTTTTTTTTTCTCTCTCTCTCTCTCTTCTTTTCTTTCAAATCGTTTCACCACGCGACGAAGTAAGGGATAAAGAAAAGGAACGGACGTTGGAACAGCACCATGATCGAAGTTATCATTAATCGAATAATTGAGAGTTTGCTTTTAACTCGCGTTTTATCATTGGGAACGGTTACGTCTGATTTGAGAGTAGTTATCGATTTCCTTGGTTTCATGTGGCTAATTAAATGCTTCAAGTGAAGTCAAACGATGATTAGTCACGTCTATAGCCTTCAAAAGCATTCGTGGTTAAAGGGGGCTGCTTTTGTAACTATATTAAAAGCGAGTGCGAGATACGCCAATCACTTTAAAACTCTTTATCATCCATTAATACGTAAAAAAAAAAAATTTTCGTCTGCGAGATGTAGTTCGTTTTGAAAATGGATAAATATTTTCGAGTAAACGTTTATCCAAGTGTCAGTATCCATACCGAAAACCAATTATACAGGATTAATCGATATCCCATTAGCCGGTTGATTGATTTTCAAAGATACTCGAGACAATTTCTGGATTTGTATAATACGAATAGAAGACAACAAGTAAAATGGAATCCCTTAGATAGAGAGAAATCGCAACACAACTCCCTTTGATCTATTCGTATACCGTCAATCCTACTGCAAATTTACCTGTAAAGCTTATAAAAAGAATCAAACTTACAACAATGATTGCTTTGTCATCTTTACGTTTAATGTAAAGCAAAGTCTTATAATTAATCCACAATGGATAACATTTTCTATGACTGCATGCGCAAAATGTTCATTTTTTTTTCATTTTGGCGATTACGGCTAATCAAGCACGTCTTACACGTAATCATTTTACATTTTCAGTTTAGTCCTTCTCTTAGAAAACTACAAGCAAGCTTTGCTGTGAAAATTTCAATTTCGACAATTTACCCTTTCGCTGTTCTAAAACAATATTAACTCGGTTTCCCTCTTCCTCTATCTCCTGGGTTTCCCATTTCCGTTCTCGACTTCATAACTCAAGACACAACGCGATTTACGTTTCTCCATCTCCTTCGTTACACTGTCCTCTCGAACGTGCGCAGTTTGACACGATAAAGCACGAGAATCATTCATCCCTCTTTGAGCTCATGAATCTTTGCTATTCATTGTCCATGGCTATATAAAACTAGCTTACTTCATCATTTCTGACAATGACGAAACTGTGAAATTTTCGCTCGGTTGTTTTAGTTTCTTCAATTTTTTTTGTTTTCGCTTTAGCCTTACGCGAAATATCAACGAGGTAGAAAATCACATCGTTTATGCAGCGTATTCCCGATAACCGCTTTGTATTAAAAAAAAAAAAAAAAAAAATTCAATTTCATCGCGTTTCAAAAGCAAGCAGATATAATGTTTACCAATAGTATAGCTATTAAGTAAACGTTATTAAAGCTAATTAATTCATTTTACTCTTTTTTTTTTTTTTTTTTTTTATTATTTTTTTTTTTTTTTCAGCTAGAATGAATTACGAATCTCATAACGCACGCTACGACGAGTCTGCCTCGTTACGTGAGCTTTAAGCCCTTGAGGTTTAACCGACGAGTAAACCGTTAACGCTCCAAAAATCACATCCATCCCAATCAACAACGAACTTAACCGCGCGTAAAATCTAGGTCGGCTGGAGTTAGTTTCCTTCCTTCTCCCGCCCCCCCCCCTCCCAAGCCCTCGTCACTCGTTTGATATTTAATTTCGAAAACTCGTCGCGAAATTACTTACTCGCGCGACGGTCGATAATCCTCATTTCATATCGCGCGTCCAGCAGCAGCTCGTCGATCGAGCTTTCGGAAAATTTTCCTGAATCCGCTATACACCGATGAAACTTTCTTGGCGAAGGAGGAGGATAAAGAAATGAGGATACAAGGAGGCAGAGAAATGACGATAAACACGAAACGTGACGTATCCATTCGGATAGGGTAAAAGGACGAGATGACCTTCAGCTGGTTCTCCCTCTCTCTACTTATTCTTGTTTATCCCAAGCTTTGAAGACTATCAAAGGAGGACGGCATAGTGATGTTAGTAGTAGTAGTAGTACTCGTAGTACAGCAATGCCGACAAAGCGATAATCCTTGGAGAGAGATATGGATGCAGCGCCTACTTTATTTTTTTTAGATTTTCCGTAACTCTCCCACTCATATACTATATATCTATATATTTTCTTTCTTTTTATTATTTTCTTTCGTTTATCTCGCTTTAGTTTCTTCTTACTCGCGCTGTCTTTCTTTCTAGGCAGCGAGCGCGCTTATACGGCTGTAATATATTTTTCAGTCACGCAAAGCTCTAGATTTTTTTTTTTTTTTTTCCATGATAATGTGCGCAACTTATGAGCTCGGAATGAATTAACCCATTAGTGCTCGAGCGACCTCAAATTGAAACGGACAGTTTCATCCTCGTTTTAGCAGAAAAATGCTGGAATTTCTTTTAATTTATTGTGAAAAGTTACAACGGTAATAAATAGATATACATATATTATTGTTTTTTTTTTTTTTTTTTTTTTTTTCAATTAACAGAAATTTAAAAAAACTAAAAGGATAATTAATTTAAAGTTGGTTATATTTTTCAAAACTTTATTTGAAATTAATTCAAACGGGATTAAATCGCAGCTAAAAAAATCGAATCTAAAAGCAAGGAATTCAGCGCATCGTAAAGATGCAAATTAAATCCGAGAGCGAATTACAAGCAAAATGACGCCGCGTCTCCTCTTTCTCGTTGGATTACGCGGACTGAAAAAAGGGGGAAATAAAAATACGCTTAGATGCGAAAGTAGAAAAAAAGAGAGAGAGAGAGAGAGAGAGATGAAGAAGGAGTACAAGGACGCGGTGTGACTCAAACTAGAAGCGACGGGAAATTGACAGGACGCTTTATCGCTGGAAAAATCTCCGTAGATATATCGAACTGCCAGCGCTTCGCTCACTTCTCTCTTCTTTCTCTCTTGAAGTTAGTCGGAGTTGACAAGGCTTTTCAAAGCTTATCACGTGCCGTTTCATCAGGAAAACCGGTGTGACGCTACTGAAAGGGGAAAGTCGCTTCCCGTCGCTCTTTACAACAGGCTTGCCGCTCGCCCTCTTCCTCGTTTTAAGCGTCACTGGCACGTACATTTTCGTGTGTCATTCCTTTCGATGTAAGGGATTGTAAAATCACCCCCCGTTTTTTTTTTTTTTTTTTTTTTTTTTTTTAAAACGCAAAGATGATCGACTTGTAAAAATCTTTCTTTTTACTCGTAAATGGTCACTTACTAGGATGGCTTGCTTTTTTCAAAATACCGAAAAATTTTCACGTCTATCTATATGAATTTTCTTTTACGATTAAATATTGTAATAGTTATATTTTTACTTGTTTTTTATTAATCATTATAATGTTTTGCAGTTTTATTTTTATCTAATTAAAATTGCATTTAATATTTTACACTTTTATCATTATATTCTGTTTTGAAACTTTTAACAAAAAGTCTATTGTTAAAAGAAAGTTAATTTTCTTAGTTTATTAATTTTTTTTTTTTTTTTTTTTTTTTTTTTTTTAATACTTTCATTTAATTAAAAATACGATGCTAAATTTTCGAGTTTATTAGGTAACTGTTGAAATAAGCGTAATTGTAAAAAATTATGAAATATAATTTAATTTTTATTAAAAATTATAAATAAAAGTGAAAAGCTTTTCAATATTTATTTTTTTGTTGCGTTTCAATTTATAATCACTGACGATAATTTTTGGAAAAGATTCAAATAGCCTTTAAATATTATCTTATTTAATTTTTCCATTAATTTTTCCATTATTGGTCGAGGGAAAAATAATTGATAAAATATAAAAACTGTTTAATTTTAAAGTTTCGATTGATAATTCAAATATTTAAAATTAAATTTAATATTACTATAAAAAAAAAAAAAAAAAAAAAAAAAAAATTTCATATTGAATAATGATAAATAAGCAACCTGTTCGTAATTGCGTATGAAATCTCTGAGTTCGCGCTCCTTATCCTCGAGGGTTCCATAAAGCGCTTTCATCTGATGCAGCAGATCGAATTTCTCGGCTCTAAGTTTTTTCCGATCGGCCTTGAGCGATTGTATAGTCTCCCGGGCGTGCTGTAGTTCCATTTCAAGTGCGACGTAGCGAGCCTCGTCCTCGATCACGGCCTCGTCGGCGCCTACTTCGCCTCGCGATGCGCCGCTCAACAATAATCGCCGCAGCCTGGCAACTTCGGCGACCAATCGCTCGTTTTCGAGGCGCAAACGGCGCGTGGACGCCAGCTCGACGTGTCCGCCCCCGTGAAGATTCGAGAGCCGCGACGCTACGACTGGATCGCCGATTCCTGAAACGTTGTTTTTTGGGTGACTTTTTTTACATAAATCGCGCATGGCTCGACGGGGCGCGTTTTTTATTATTTTCTCAAACGAACCAAGCGGATGTCCAGGCGAGCAAGGTCTACTGCTGGGCGCAGGTCCCGGTGGTTCGTTGTCCTCGTCGGTCCGCGCGTCGCCGTCGACGAAGTCCTTGAGATCCTTGTCGAAGTCGGGTATCTCCTTGCCGATGGGTCTGAGCGGATCGACGAGGCCGCGATTGGTAGTGATGCGGAGTCGCTCGTGGCTGGAGCGTTCGCTGCCGCCCCGATGGAAGAACGAGCCGGCGGCTCTGGTGCCCACGGGGCTGGCGCTTCCCGAGCGGGAGTCCACGCTGCCCCCGGAACCGCCCAGCTGACTTCTTGTCTTCTCCAGCGCCGGGGCGCACGGCCTCCGTCCGCTCGTCTTGTCGCTCGGACTCGCGCACGGTGAGCCATTGCAGCGTTCTGGGAGAAAGTTTTCATACGGGTTAAATTGATGTGAATTTTAATGGCGGTGGAAAATTGGCCAGAATACTGCTTTGCTATAGATCATATACTAAATATAACTACTGAATTAACTTTATACTATAAAATATGAGTTTGTTTTAAAATGAAAATGTATTCAATTATATACTATATTTTATTTCTTAACGAATATAGTTTTTCTACTTATTATTAGTATTATAGTGCCACTCACGTTTTTTAAAAAACAGTTGAATACAATATAATATAATAATAATTTTATGCAAGAGGATTGAAGTTAGTTGATACAGTATTTGTTATAGTTTTGTATTTGAATAAAATATAACAGTTGAGAAAGATTAACATATTTTTATTATATTTTTATTAATCGTATATTTTTTTAAATATATTATGTAATAAAAGAACAAAAAAATATCGTTATGTGAGTCGGATTATATCGCACGAATATTAAGAAGAAAAGTTAGAGTTTGGTCAGCCATTCGCTTTAAGATAGATGATATTTGCCTTATTTGTTTTTTTCAAATAATAAATGTTAAAATATCTCGAGCCACTTTTCTAAATAAATATAAAAGTGGTTAAAAAAAAACAAAAAAAAAACAAAAAAAAAAAAAAAAACGTACCCTTTCCAACAGGACTAGTCCTTCTATCGCTCGGACTGCTCGCATCCTTCCTCTCAATGGGGCTGGACCTTTTGTCAACGGGGCTGACGCTCTTGTCGCTCAGCGAGCTTCTTTTGTCGACGGGACTGCTGCCGGTGCTAAGTCTATTTGAGGCGAGGACTTCGTCGTGCTGCTGCACGAGGTGAATCTGGTCGCGAGGGGTCGCCGGACTGCCGACCTCGGGACCGCTGGAGGAGTTTTGTCCGGGAGGGGCGCCGCTGCTGCTCGAGGGTGTCGAGGCGCTCGTGGTACCGGTGCTGGTGGTGCTGCTGGCGCTGCTACCGCCCCCGCCGCCGCAGGCCCCGTTGTTGCTGCTGCTATTGCTGTTAAGGCTGCCGCTCGTATTGTTGTTGTTGTTGAGGGACAAAGAGGCGCGGAGTCCCGGGCCGCAGTCGCCGCGAGACTTGTCCAGCTCGCCCGCGTCGAGCCGCAGGCTCGCTCCTGTATTCTCCTCTACCATCACGCGCAGTTTTGCCTGTAATGTTTTTCACGTTCGTTTAGTTTTAATTTTTTTTTTTTTTTTTTAAATTATTATTATTTTTTATTCGTAAAAAAGTAACAGGTTAACGTAAGAAATTTCGTATTCAAAATTTATTCTTACATTGATTACTTTTTGCTTTTCTTAAATAAACTTCGATATTTTGAAAGAAGAAATATAAATAACAATTTATTTTCACTTTACTAAAATGGTAACTTTACCAACAATGGGACAAGATTATTAAATAAAAAAAAAAAAAAAAATACAGCAAGTAATTTCTTCGCAAAATATATCGTCAAAGTATGTACGAACATTTTTTTTTACTCCTTTTACCTTCGATGTAACCCATTCACGCGGCATCGTAAAATCCTACCACATATACATCGACTAAAACCTTACCCTTAAAACTTTCGCCAAGCGAACGAAGAAAAAAGAAATACCGCAGCCAGACGTGAAAAAGAAACAAAAAGTAGGAAAGTCAAAGTAGACGCACACATACCGACACAAAAGCAGCAGCTTCGCGCGGCTGGAACAAAAATAAGAGTCGAATGAGTAAGACGATGAGTCTTTTACGAGGCAGGAGCTACGAAAAGTCCTCGTCCGATCAAACAAGTTCGAGCAGCAAATGCAACGTATGCGAGCGCCATCGGATGAGGGGGGAAAGTAAGAGAGAAAGAGAGAGATAGAGAGAGACATTCGATAGACCACTCGAATCGCAAACAGCAATCTCGTCGTTTCTTCGAGTCGCATTGGCCAGTTTCCAAGACGCACAAAGCGACCCTTTTTCCCTCTCCTCTCCCATCGCTAACTTGTTGCATTCTTCGCGCCTGCACTTCGTTTACGAAGAAGAAGAAAGCAAAAAATGAAAAGAGGGAAGACCTTCTCAAGGACGCGGGATACATCCGGCCCACGCGCTTTATTTCGACAGACGCGACGGATCGACCGGGGGGGGGGAGGGGAACGATCCGCATCGAGATAGTGTGCGTGCTTTCCTTCCACGAGTTTTACCGCCACCATTGTGACCGCGCAATGTTGCTTTATCCGGCTACTGCCGTTGGATTCGGAGATTACGAGAGCGGGTTTTGTACGATAAAAAGAGAGTTTGAGGATGAGGAGAGAAACGTGCGGATTTTACTCTCGCTGCGGCAGTTTTTTCGGCCCGCGCGTGGGGGACTTTGAATAATTTATTTTTATACCGGCGTGAGAGTGTGCGCGCGTGTCGGTGTTTGAAAGGGAGAACGAGGGAGAGAAATTCGCGTGCTTGAGAGGGATATATTTTTCGAGTTTTTAAAGTGACGAATTTAAGTTTCATTCGGTAAGAATTCTTCGAGCTTTTAGTCCTCCTCCTCTCCTCGTGTTTATCTTAATAGGTTTCAACGTTTTAGCTTTCACTCGGGGCAACCGTTAAAAAAATTTATTTTACCTCGGTTTTCGAAACATTCTTTCGAAATTACACTTTAATCCACGAACTTTTGATGCATATATATATTTGCCTTTTGTTTTTAGTTTAAACAGATGTACCGATATTAAATTTATTTAAAAACACGCTCAAAACAAAATACTACATCGTCGAAATTTTAAGTAAAGAGGAGTATAACAGTTAAAGGGCTCGAAAAGTTACAAAACATCGTACAACGGAGTTAACGGCCAACGGTAACCGTATAGACGCGAGCTTACGCTTCTACGCCCGAAAAAGCTAATTACTCCCGCAGCAAAGCCTTCATAACACGCAACATATAGGCTAAAGGCAATAAGGGCGGGCGTACCGAAGTCGCGATGAATTTTCGAGTGGGCCCTCGTAACACATCGAAATCGCACGCCCACATTCACGTCGAATTACAACAACGGCCCAGACAATCAGCGAGTTATCTCTCGCTGCTGCTGCTGCTGTTTCTCTTCTCTCCTTTCCATCCCTCCCAGCTCGTTCCTATTCCACTCTATCCTTTCGCTCGAGCGGACGCGGAATTTTAGATTAATAACACGAGAGTCAAGGAGGCACTTGAGCAAGTTCCTGTTAACTTCGTAAACCGACTTGCAGACGGTCCTAAGCTCTCTCTTGCAACCTACGAAACTGTATACTATTTTCTCTGTCTATCTTTTCCTTTCTCTCTCTCTCTCTCTCTCTCTCTCTCTCTCTCTCTCTCTCTCTCTTACCAGCTTCTATCCGAACAGGGTACCTCGTCTCTTTCGCTTTGCTTCTCGCGTAAGGAGTTTCTCGCGCGAGCTTCTCTACGTATGAGCGCTGCTTTAGTTCGGGCGCACGAACACATACGTAAACTCGCGCGCGGAATACCTTTTTAACTCGTTCTTTTATTCCCTTCTCGCTTTTCTACCCCGAATGCTTTGTTGTCGCCATTTGAATGACCGAGGATGTGTACACGGGAGTGTTTGCGCATTGCACTTTCACCGACGTTTGAAATTGCGTATCTAAAGAGAGACTTTATATTTTTTTAAGAAAATTAAAGCGGCATTTTAAATGCGAGGTGTAATTGCAAATTTTAACGTCACGTACGTTTTCGTATACGAAATACGTCGCAGAATTTTTTTATTGATTTTTATCGTTTGTTGCCCTTTTATTGATTTGAATAAAGCGAAGAGACTGAAGATAAATAAAAACAAAACGAAAACCTCGTTTTGTTTACAAATATATCGACTTTTTTACGTTTGAAAAATTAAAATACCGAATTCGAGCTTGAATTTATTTATCTATTTATAGATCAAAATATAGCGCGAATAAATATTTCGTTATATTTAATAAAATGTGTATGATCGGTTGATGCATAAAAGTTAACTACAATTTTATATGAGAAGTACAATAAATTATTGTGAACGTTGTAATATAAAAGTTTTCGTGAATATTTATTTGTTTACATCAAAATTAACGTTGAATTACTGTGTTATGCATGCACTCGAATTAATTAATAAAATTTTAAAATCAAAGGACGATCAATAATTTAAAAAATGTCATTTTAATGGGAGACAATGAATAAAAAAAATTCAAACATTAAAAATTGTTTTAAAATATTTTACTCGATCGATTCGAGTCTGTTAAATATTTACAAAACATTATAATTGCAAAACTGTAATGCTTTGAATTTAAACGTGATCAATGTAATAAAATTTCTTATTTTTGTTTACATTATAAAACTATCGAACACCGAAACACGTGATATTTCCAAACGAAAGATTAAAAAATTTTAAATGTCGCGTTAGAACTCGAAATAAATAAGTCAAGCGCTTTGCAAGTTCGAGAAAATTCTTCCAATTAACTTTACATCAGCGTCCGCGTAAATACACACCGATTCTCCGCTTTTGCCGCGTCGTTTCCTTCCTTCCTTCCTTCCTTACGCTCCTACGAGTATTTACACACAGACGCATACGTATAAGTCCGCGTACACGAATCTTTCAAAGCACATTGCGGCTCTCCCACACACACGCTCGAGAGATTCGGGAAAACAGAGCTTACTCGTGGACGATAATGCAACAGTAGCGGCGCCTCTCCTTTTGACTTTCGTTTGACTTTGGTTCTCTCTCTCTCTCTCTCTCTCTCTCGCGCGAAATTGCATTAGCAACGGCTCCGCGTGCGAAATTACTCGAAGCTCCAAAAGGCAATGCGGGGTAATGTAGTCTTCCGCTAAGAGAGCGAGTAAGAGAAAGAGTAATTATGCATTAAGGGCAAGCGTGTAAGAGCGAAATGAGATGAGCTTACGCGCGCGCTTCCACGCGGAGGCCCTTTAATAGCTACGCACGAGAGAGCGCGCGCGGACTTTTCAACTGACGCGTCCGCGACTGGTGTGCGCAGAGTCTGCTTTTTTTTCAGAGATAATCCAAAGAGAGATGGAAAGAGATGGAGAAAGAGAGACGACGAACGTCAAGAGGGAGACAGAGTAAAGATTCGTTTGAGTTTAATGGGATTTTAATGTTTCTCGTTGGATTATGTGACGTCTCGTTGCGCTGATGGCAATTATGCACGTTTATTAATTGCAAAGCGAATGGGGAACATATAATGGAAATTGCTACCGTTTCTTGTTTTATTCGTTACGTTCACGTTGGCGGACTGTTTTAGAAAATACGAATAAACGATTTTAACGGTAGTTTTATTTTTAACGCATAATTCTTTAGCCGAAATAAAATATAATTTAAAATATACAACAGTTGCTTTATTTTTCTATTACATTTATTTTCTATTTTTTAATAGCAAACAAGAATTTTAATTTTAAATTAAATGAAATTTACATATTTGCGTACAGTTAAAAACAGTAAAATTTCGAATAACGCTTGTATTAAAATTTTATTACACCGATCTAAATAAAGTTTGATTTTGAATGAAAATTAATTCAAAATCCAGCAAAATAAAACATGCACATCATTTGATAAGTACATTAATAAATGAACTTTATAAAATTAATAATTCAATGTTATAAAAAAAGAGAGAAAAAAAAGGACCTACGAAAATTCGCTTTTATTGCGTTAAACGTGCAATAATAAGCCGAGAGAAAAACTTCTTACGTTTTACGGTACGATGAAATTTTAACGATCGTTCGAGTGTATTAAAAAATTAACCGGTTTAACGTACACCGGAGAACTTTGAAAAAGAAAGGAGAGAAAGAGAGAGAGAGAGAGAGAGAGAGAGAGAGAGGAAAGAAAAAGCGCTCGCCAGTCGCGAGAAATTATCATGTATATCTAAAGGAGACGCGCCCATCGCATGAAGTATACATCGCGTCCTCTGCGCACGATTTTTCATCGGCGCATTAAAATCCTTCGTTGTTTAATTACACATATTACACGTTGAGCCTCTTCTCTGTCTCTCTCTCTCTCCCTCTCCCTCTCATTCTTTTCGCACAGCCCCCATACCCGTAGCAGCGCTTTCTCTTTTTATGCGATGCTGTGTGAAAAGAGGTAAATGAAAATTTCCGAACGCGGCCCCAGTCCTTTTGAATTATTCATTCGAAAGGTTATTAGGGAAAACTAATTCATGTCTCTTTTGCTCTTTCTCGTCGGCTTTTCTTCTTTTTTTTTATTTTTTTTATTTTTTTTTACTTTTTTTTTTTGTTTCGAAAATTTCCACTTCCAAGTACCTATATACGTAAGCACTAGCATACGTATGTGTGTGTTTATGTGTATAAGAGAGAGAGAGAGATAAAGAAGAGGTGAAAAAATTTAGCTTTGCGTGATCCTCAATGCTTCGAACGGAAAAAGAGAAAGAAAAAGAGAGAGAGAGAGAGAGTGAGGTCTTTTGCATGTGGATACATGCATAATGTGCGCATCCATATCGGAAATGCATTGTTAAAGTATGTAAACAAAAAACTAACGAGCTCCAGCTTTATTGCTTTTTTTCCCGAGATACCGTAAAAGTAATTGAGCCGGCTTCTTTTTTCTTTTCTTCAGGCTGGCCTCGTTCGGAATAAATTTAACGTAATTAAAAGTAAAATTTTTAAATATTATCTCCCTTAAAATTCACCCTATACCTTAGAGAATTATATTCGAATTTTTTACTCAACGGAAGTATATTTCAATATTGAAACTGAAAACAGCATAGAATGCGTATTTTCTTTTGAGTTTAAAATAACAAAATAAAAAAAAATAAAAAAAATAAATAAAATATACGCGCGCGTGATAATGAATGGATCGGAGAAATCGTGACCAAATAATACGCATACAGACATCTCTACGATAGACTGCAAAACTTGGAGCCAACGGAGTGCGTAAAGCCCGAATGGAAAAACAAGATAAGTTTCGTTTGTGCATTGTAAACGACACGCACTCGCAAACAAGCGTTGCGAGATAAATTTATCTTCTTTAAACATACAGAGCGGTAATGGCATATTTTTTCTGTTTTTTCCTTTATTTTTCCGTTGCACTACAAATTGCAGACATTTATCAAGCGTTCATTGTTTGAAAAGCTTTAACGGATACGCCGTATAGAACGACATAAATTTTTCAATCGTATCCGTATCTATCTTCTTCTCTTACAATCGTATGAATTATTAGTTGCATTCGCTACTTATTCGTTGTTATTCTTAACTTGGAAAAATATATTAATCGTTATACAACGAAAGAATATGAAAGTCGACAATCGCGCGATAAAAATTTTTATTACAATTCCAAAACATTCCAGTAAATGCGCGACATCTAGACGAAATATATAGGAGGGAAAAGGGACAGAATTTTCCACCGACGAGAGAAACAATTTGCCTCGGTGCCAGTGTGCGACAAAATAATGGCAAATTTCTCTCCAGACTCTAGGAGAGTGAGAGAGAGAGAGAGAGAGACAGAGAGAGAAATTCTCTTCTGCGATACCGAAATATTTCTCTCGAAGAGGAATAGACTATAAAGCTTGCACGGCGATGCTTTCTTGTATGTGTGTATATATATATATATATATATATATATATAATATGAATACCTGATGCGAATACCAGATATTTACATTATATTATACTTATATATGTAAAAAAGTAACTGCAGCTACGATAATTACAAAGCTTGAATATAAAAAAAGAGGGTGAGAGAGGAAAGGAAAAAAAAAAGAACGATAGAACGACCACTCGAATTTATGAAATCGCAACGCGAAATTGCAATTTCCAGTGAGCGAAAAACTAGTCTAGGCTATAGATACATATATACAACGTCTCTCAGATAGAGCTTCCTCTTCACTGCAAGCGAGCTTTCTTATAGAATATATATATACACGAGCTTGCGAAAATGCGAACGACGACGACGAAGACGACGATGAAGACGACGACGAAGACGACGACGACGAGCGACCGACCGACCGACACTTTTTACGCCGAGTGGTCGGGAGATAAAGACGCGCGGGTTGCGCGTTTGCCCTTTTCTCTCTCTCTCTCTCTCTCTCTCTCTCTAGCTTTTTCTCGAAACGTTTCGTGATAGCCTATTAGCAGGGACTCGGGAATGAGAGGAGGAAAAAAAAATGGGCTGGGTTGCTTTCTTCGTTTTGCTTTTCTTTTTTTTTGGGTTTCCATTTCCGGATATTGAAATGTGCACTTTGAAATTGAATTAAAATGCATTTCTCTCAAATCGATATTATAATGCTCGTGCGATCGGGATAATAATAACAATGCTTATTCAATTCAACGTAATTTTCATTTTATTATTGGAAATATTATTTGTTTTGGATAATTAACTTGATTTAATATTTTTAATTAACAAATAATTTTGCGATACATGTGTAAAAATTGTTAAATATATACGACAATAAATGTTACATTCATAAACGATCTACATTATCGAGATGCACGCTTAAAAACAATATTGTTATTTTATTTTAATGTTTGAATTTATTTAAACGGTTTTTCGAAATTTTTCGACAATTTTATTGCGATAAAATTATATTTTAAGATACAAAAAATTAACAATAGTTTCTATAAAAAATTCACACCATCAATTTTTTTCACGTAATTTAAAGTTCATCTTTAAATTTGTGAAAAATATTAATTTGATACAAAAAAAAATAAAATAAAATAAAAAAAAAAAAAATAATAACAGTGTGAAACAATGAATCTCTTTATAACAATAAAATAATATAAAATTTATGATGTATCAATACCGGATGTAAATAAACAAATTTTGCACGATCCATGGTCCATGCATCGAATAATCCATGGAAAAGTGGTCAAGCGTCAATCCATTAAACTATCTCGCTCGACATGTTCGAAAACAAAGCTTCGCTTTAGCAAACACGCGGAAACATACGCCATTCTTTCATTGCTTCTATGCTATATCACAACACACACACACACACACACACACACACACAAACACCAGGTTCGCGTAATTCAATGAGACTCAGCGAGGCGCTAATAACGATAAATAAATGTGCGGTAACCGCGTACCGATAGAAAATTTACATCGGCCCGGAGTTCATTCAGAGGTACGCGTATACACGCAAGCGACTTGCACAACGGTCCATTGGCCCATGTGCGACTAGCCTGTGCTCCGCATCCTGGGTAATGAAAATCCAGTAAAACGAGCGAGTAGTAGTCGACAACGAGCAAAGAGAGATAAAGAGAGAGAGAGAGAGAGAGAGAGAGAGAGAAGAGCGAAAGGGAAAACTATCCAATTGGCCATTAAGCGAAACAATACCGCACCAACGGCTGAGATTCTGACGTTTGCTCTTTCGCATTCGTCTCGTTTGAATTCCCGCTGTGTTTGCCGTACATGGGACGGTTCACGTTTGTATCGCGAGGATTAGCGAAAGGGCTGTTTCTTTTAACTTTGCTTGATGAATTTTCGAGAGCAGTCGCCCCATGAAATATTCCATTAATTTTTTTTTTTTTTTTTTTTTTTTTTTTTTGAACGAACATTTTGAAAGTTTTTGCAGTAATGATTTGTACGATAAAACAATTTGATAACGGAGAGATAAAATGTGAAAAGCGTCGTATAACAAAATAAATGAAATTTATATATCGTTGAATTTAATTTATTTCGTGCCAAGAAGGTTATATACGCGGAGTCTTATATTACAAACTTTAAAATCTAGTGATAGAGTCAACGTAAGCTCGGGCAGTGTGCCAAAGTTAATCAACATAGAAGATTAAAATTAAAAGACATTATTCAATAACACGGCATGGTAAAAAATGATTACTTTGTAAATTATATCGTATTTCATCTGAGATAGAGCAAAAGAGAGAGAGAGAGCGAGAGATTTGACAAAAATTGTATAACGGTTGAATAATTTAAAAACTTTTTTCGACCTCCCCAAGCGCTTCCTTATCGTCTTTTAAACTTTTTTTTATAGTTTTAGTTCCATCTTATAATTTCCGTTTTTTTTTTGTTTTTTTTTTTGTTTTTTCTTTTAAACGCCAATTTAACTTTAAATTACTAATCAGTTTCGCGTCTGCAAATTTTTATTGTCCGGAAATTTTAAATCTCACGTTTAGTAAAAGAAATTCACCAGCGTGATAAAAATAAAATAAATAAATTAGTAAACGAAATTAGTCGCGAACGTTGAAGTACAGTAAGTTTTACGCGATTAAGTCATCGTTTGATATTATATTTTCGTATCCTTTTCTTTTTCCTCAATTAATATTCCAATTTCACACTTACGTATGTATGTATATATATATATATATATATGGATTAAGCTAATAATCAACGCGAGTAAAATTTCCGCACGAACTTTTTAATTAAATCCTCGGAAACCTCAGATTTTGCGTTGACTCCTTCCACGCGCGTCCAACAACAAGATTAAAGAGGCGCCGTACGAGCCAGTAGAAAAAAAAAAAAAAATAATAATAATATATAATAGAAGAGGATATAGCCAAAAACTCAAGTTACGAAAAATAAATTCAGGCGCGCTCGAAAAGTTAAATTGACTCGCGACGAGGCGAGAAAGGAACGTCGTGCGCGGGCTAACGTCGTTCCGCGCCGTAATCGGTCGATTACGTCAAAGTCGAAAAGTCCCAGCGTTAAACAACGAGCGGTTCCTCTGCGCCCATCGAGAGTTGAGTACTGGCTGAAAATTTATCTCCCATCCGAATAGTTTGGAATTTGCGCGAGATATCGAGCGCGACGGTTGCTCTTTGATGAAAGAGTTTACGCTACGTTTGATTTTATTTTCATTAAGACTTGCGTATATTTAGCGATAATATCGTTTACGTACGGTATATTAATTGAGCGTCGACTTTATTAATTTAGACAATTTTATTGAAAATCGCGTGCTAGCCATTTAAATTCGCTCGGCGCGACTATCGATCGATTGTAAGAAAAATATATAATTTTTCACGAACGCTGAAAAATTTAATTTAATTTTTAAAAATTTTAATGAAACATACTGTTTTATGTGTATTAAAAATAAAAAAGAAATATTTTCAAGTATGCGCGTTAAAGATTTTTGATGAAAAATATTCGAGTGGAAAACTATTCAAAGTACAGAAGTAACACTTGATACAATTTTTATTTGAATTCCGCAGCATTAACAACGAAGTCACGGAGGGGTTAGCAGCAGCAGGAGTCTGTAAACCGAAACTAATGAAAATTCGCAGTGAAAATTATTTTTTCTCCCCGACGAGAGTAATGCCGACGTCGTGAAAACGAGGTCAACGTAAGAAAGAAATAGAAAAAAACGAAATGGTATAACGAAACAAGTGGAAGAGAGAGAGAGAGAGAGAGAGAGAGAGAGAGAGAGAGAGAAACGTTAATCCACAAAATCTACGAAATCAGGGAGCAAGAGAGAAAAGAGAGACTAGGAATGCGTGCCAGATTGTAGTCGAGAGAAATATAAAACCTTGCCTTCGCGTTTTTTCTTCTCTCTCTCTCTCTCTCTCTCTCTCTCTACATTTAGAAGCCAAGATATGCTTACCCTTACACACATATACACGTATAGAGAAAAGTCCGACAACGAGGAGGAATTAAGAAGTAGCAGGGGTGGCGAGTCTGAATGTCTCGACTGGGTAAAGAAGGAAGACGTTAGCTAGACAGAGAGAAAGAGAGGAAGAGAAGAGTCTCCGGGTCGATGTGCTCCCGAGGTAGAATCGGGTGAAAGGCATGCCCGCGCCAACTCTCGTTCGTTTGCACAAGAGTAATGAGAAAGACGAGCTCCGACGGCTGCTCACGTGACCCAGTGGTAACAACGGCCTACGTCCAGTGGTATGGTAAAAAAGACCGGAGAGGGACACGCGCCCGCGCGAGCGACGATAGGATAAGGAGGAACGACGAGGTATACGTGGTTGCTTTCAGGGTAGGAGGGAGAAAAAGATGCCGAGGATTAATGAAGGACAAATAATAATGGTGGAGAGAAAGAGAGAAGATGCGGGGTATTATTTGCGAGATGGTGTTGGAATAAGTCATGCCGCTGGATGATTGTGAGGTCTATGTTTGCTTTGGCTTTTCTTCGTCTTCTTCTTTTTCTTTTTTTTTTTTTTTCGTTTCTTTTCTTTTTATTCTTTTTTTTTTTTATTTTCCGAGTGTTTACCGGGGTGGCTTCTTTTTCTTTACTTCGGCGCTTTAAATTACACATGGGATTTTTTGAAATTGAAACGATTGTTCGACGTCTTATTCGACGTTTTATTTTATTATTCGAATGTTTTTTTTCCGACGAAATTGAATATTAAATAGACTCAACTTTTTACAGAGGATATAATACCATTAGAAAATTAAGAATAAAATGCGAGTAAAGAATCACGAGAACAGAATGAGTTATAAAACTAACAATAGCTATGAAAAAAATTATATTGTAGTAAATAATATATGCTAGTAGGAAAAGTTTTTATTTTCATGAATTTTTTTCAACCCGTCAATGTTTTATCGACTTTAAACTTGGAGTCTAAGCGCTAATAATTCTTTTAAAAATAGAAGACACTTTTAAAAGAAAATAACGTTCTTACACGCTATTAAATAGTTTCAATATCGCTCGATAAAATATCGCGCGCATAAAAGAAATCGAAGACGATGTGGCCATATTATTTTAACGCGTGTAAGAAATGAAGTATGATACACACGGGAGGGGGACGGGAGCGGTGAAGGAAGAGGAAAAGCCTCGCAAAAACGTTTATGCATCTGTATTAAAGTTACACGAGGGAAGTATAAATTTTTATATACAAGCGCGACACCTTTTTCTGCCTCGGGTATTTTCCAATTTCTCTGTCGCTGTAATCGTATATTAGACGCATACCTGTATGTATATATATATATATATATATATATATAAGCGGTAAAACCCCGATATATGTTTTCTTTTCATCTCTTGCATATAAAGCTAAAAATTAGTCTGCGAATCTTTCTTATGAATGTAAAATAACGCAAAATTTTTCAGAAATATGTTTTGTATAAACACATTTATAGGAAGCATTATTATAAATGTAAGGTTGTTTTTATTTACAACGCAAACAAATATTGAAGTATGAATCTTTTTATGCAGCAATGTAATTATTGTACTTTATATCAAGTGAATCTATATGCATTCAAAAATAAAATTATATTTTATTTTATTTATTACAATTTTAAAAAGCTTTATTTAAAAAAAAAAAAAAAAAAGGACTTATAATTGTATAAATAATATCGATCTATTTAGAATAAATAAATATACATCCCTTATATTTTTGTGACGCTCAATTTATATAAGACGAAAAAAAACGGAACAGAAACAATAAAATATTCTTATCGTATAACACGGGTCTAAGTGAAATTCAATCAAGAGTCTCGGTAAAACTTTACCCTCGAGCACGAAAAAAAGAAGAGAAAAAAATCTTTTCTCGCGAAACCCCCTTAAGATAAGAAAAGAAAACACAAAAAAGGAAACGAAAAAAAAAAATAAAATAAAATAAAATAAAATAAAATTCTCACCGAAAACATCAGTAGGGCGAGCACGCGTGCGTTATATTAAAGAGAGAGCCCGAGTGAGCAGCAAAGGTATAGAATTCGCAAAATACGCAGAAGAACCAAAATCGAACGACATTTAGAAAGTTGGCGAGAGTAAGCTTATTCGCCGCTCGACGAAAGCATCGCGGAAAGCGAGGGAAGGAGGTAAGAGGCAGGTTGGTTGAGAGGATCGATAACCTCTCTCTTTCTCTCTCTCTATCTCATTCAGGCCACTCTCTGCGCAGGTAGCTAACTCTTGGCGACGACCCCGCCCGATGGCTTTCAATGTCGTCGTCGTCGTTGTCGTCGTCGTCGTCGTCATCGTCGTCTACGCGAGTGCATATGTGCGTTGTAACTGCCTCTTGCTTACGGTGTAGCCGACGAGTCTCGATGAGCCTCCTTAAAGATAATTGTTATTAAAGTGGACTAAGAGATTCACCGTATGCTTTTTCTTCTTCTTCCTCTTCTTCTTCCTTCTCCTCTTTTTCTTCTTTGGTCGAGGTGAAGGATGTACCGACAGAGAGTCTATATTCTCTCTTTTTCTTTGCATTTTTGATTTTTCCTCTCGTTGCAACTGATTCTTTCAAAGATTCTTCGATTGCTTGTTTTTACTTTGTCTTTCGCATCTTGAATTCGCGTTTTTTTTTGCGGTTTAATTCAAATGTTTATTAATTATTTTGGATTTATGAGAATGATAGATATGACAAAAGTTTTTCATTTGTAGACACGGAGACGAGGAGTAGGTTTGATTTTAAAATTCTCTCTAATTTTTTTTCTTGTTTATTAAATACTTAACGAGTATTCTTTGGATATAATTAGTGAAAATTTTCGTCGACGATGGTGCAGTCTAGGTTTATGTACTTACAAGTTTACTTAGTCGTTCATAACTTTGTTGAACCAACTTCATTCCTAACTACGTGAACTAAATGTTTAGTTCGTTTAAGTGTAACAAAAATAAGCCCTTCGACTGAATTATTATTCTGAAATCTAACAAAAACAAGTAACTGCTATGGTAATAACAGATGGTAGACGGTTGTCTAACGTTACCCCATTCAACGATATTCCTACAAGAAAATTGAAGTTAACTTTCAAGTAACTTAGTTATATTTCGAATGGAATCAGAATACTCATGATTCAAAGTTAACTTAACTTTTTCCCCTTTTATTTTCAAAATGATTAATACCATCGAAATTTCATAGATTAAAAAATGTCGAAATATAAAGTTTAAAAAAATAACAACAGTTCAATCGAACGCAGCAAAAACTGCGAGTAACCAAAAAAAAGGAATAAGATTTTTCCATCAAAGCGATCCCTTTTCAACGCCCGTATATTGTCAAAAGAAACATCGGGAGGAAAAGCAGCAACGGCGGTGGTTCCCGTTTCCTCGGCACGTGCGCGAGTGGAAGAGTTCCTTTCCGTCTCTCTGTGAAAAGTTCGATTGTTACCGAGGGTACAGAAAGAAAAAGAGAAAGATCGAGCAAAAGCGCACAAGAATCGTAGTCGTAAAACATTCCCCCCCCTCTCTCTCTCTCTCTCTCATCCTTCTTTTTCCATCGCAAATTTCCGAATTCTCGTTAACCCCTCGCTCACGCGTTGTTTTCTTTTTTCCTCTTTTCCTCAATTTTTTTTTGTTTCGTATTACTACTTTGACCCTGGACAGCATCCTTCTAACTTTTTTCTCTTTCTGTCTCTCTCTCTCTCTCTCACACTAGTAAATAATTCAACAGTTGTCACGACGATATTCTTCTCGACGGCAGATTTTCCGTGCACGTTATCGCCGTATTCGGCGTGTGCGCGCGCGTTAACTTTGTGCTGCGCGAAATTTCAAAGTGTCTCAGGGTCTTTGGATAATCCACTGCATTACTTGGTTATTACGTAAAGTTTGAAATTCGAGCGACGCTGTACCATGTAAGGATTTGTAAGAGTTGAGTTTAAGTACGATTTTTAATTGTATTTTACCTTCGATAATAATTAGTAATTTAACATAAGCGTGCGTCTTGAGATCGAGTTTAGCAATAAAATGTTTTTAACGAATCCGAATGTAATTAATGTTGTTTTACATAATGTTATTTATTGAAAATATTAAATAAAAATCTTGACAGCTTCGAATTTCATTTTAATTTCGAACAATTTCAAATGTAAAATATTTTAAAAGATTCATGCACCAATTCAGTCCTTTTAACCCGCTATTAGAAAATTCACGCTCTTATTATTTGCATTATTTTTTTATTAATATAAAATAAAAAATAAAAGACGATTATTTCAATTTAGAACAACTTTATTTTTTAAATTTGACAAGCACATAAAAAAAGATTATTCGAGTCAATTTTTTTTTATACTTTGCACGTAAAATAAATATTCTTTATCATTTCATAAACATTTAAAAATAAAGATTTTAAACATAAAATGATCGACTTATGCGTGGATCGAAATTTATTCCCTCGGAAATAAATTTCCAACCTGTCGAAGCGAGGTGTTATCGAAAAATTAAAAAGTCACCATCCAATGGAATTAGTCCAACGGCCAGATTCTCCAATAGCCTCGATAAATCACGAAGGAACCCATTTTTCGCAATTAAACTCGTCCCTCGCACCTTTCCACCTTTCACAAATCATTTCCAAACATTTCGAGAAAAAGAAAGAAAAAAAAAACCCCATCGAATTCCAAATTTTCCAACGCGCTAAATCCTTGCCGAAGAACCGCACTCGTATATAAGCGGCGATATGTGCAGAAGAAGCCCTTGGAAAATAAAAAAAAAAAAAAAAAAAAAATGGGAACCAGCGAGAGGCAGCGCGGGAAGAGTAAAATAAAAAGTACCACGGCGTCCAGCTTTTGATGTACGTAGATCGGTGTCACGCGCGTCATCAAAGAAAGTAAGCGAGTAAAATGGAAAGAGAAGCCGTGACGCGGTGTGAGGTTACGCTTAGAAAGCGAAATTGGAGAAACCGCGCTCGATTCGCGCGCATTTTCTGTCGGGGATAAATCGAGCTGCGATTAAAGTAAACTTGAGATGCTTTAAACATTCAAGAAATCGTAAGCTCGTATACGCGTGATACTAATTACGTAGCTGAATAAATTATTCAAGATGTTTGTGTAATACAGATTGCTTTTTACTAAAAAGTGAATTTGTATATCTCGCTGCAAATAAAATGCGCCAACAATTTTAATTGAAATAGAACCGTTGGATTCTCTTAGAACACGCCAATGGTATTTATTAATTTGAAAACGAAGCTTTTGGCATAAGTTTAAATTATGAGAATACTTGAAAACTTTTCCACCGAAACTAATTTTATATTTAAATTCCGGTGTCTGTTTTAAACTTTATTTCACTTTATAAGAACAAAATATTGATAAACATAAAATAACCGTGCTGATTTTGCTTTAAAAATAAATTTAAAGTTAATTTACTTGCGTTTGACTCTACATTTAATACTAAATAGGTATATGCTTTGGTTAATTTGTTAATTAAAATAAAGACTGTAAAATCAAACCTTGATGTATCGGTGTCCCATACTCTCTCGTTACATTCGACGCAATCGAAGTATTATAAAAAGATTTTCAGGTCGAATAATCGCAAAAAGCCTCATAAGTCCATTTCCGATAATTTATCTACCAATGTAAAGCAAAAGCTCGCGTCGAGGTCGTAAAAACCAGGGTGTTTTAAACGGATTTGTGTGTACTATTATTCTCCAACTATATAATATATATATATATATATATATATACGTATATGCATGAACATTCTTTGGAACGAAAATTGAAAATAAAAATAAAGAAAATGGCAGAAGAAAGCCGAAGGAACGCTGACGGAAAATTGAAATTGACGAGAGTGCGAGCGATACGGAAAAGTGGAGTTAAAAGACAAAGAGGAATTGTCTGCAGCACGAACGAGATGAGAAGAAGCAACGGGCAAAGGATCGTTCTTGACTTGATGGTGATCCGTCATGGAAATTTATATATATATATATATAAATGTGTATGTGTGTACAAGTGAGTGTGTGTATATATATATATATATATATATATATATATATATATATATTGTAAAGAAAGGAGTAGCTCTGTGTCGCGGAAAGGTACGCTTCCTACTCGCGGATGCAATTTCTCGACGATGCAGACGGGAAATTTGATTTATCGGAGGTTAGAGACGACTAAAGAAGAGGGATAAAAGAGAAAGACGAGCGAAAAGTTTCTTAAGGAGCTTTCGCTAAACAAAAAGAGAAAGAGAGAGAGAGAGAGAGAGAGAGAGAGAGGAATATCGTGGATCAAAAGATTCTATTTAATAATTTTATAATAAGGCGGAGCTTAATTTCTCGCTAAACTGTTTTGCCAGGGGGCGCGAAAAAAGTTTTTAGCGAGCGCGCGAGCACACAAAAGAGCCGAGGAGAAGAAAAACGAGGCAAGGAATATAAGGTTTTTCGATTGCATTAATTATTGCTAATTGAATTTATGAATGGTAAAATATTAAAAGCGAGCATAGCCAAACCTTTAACGTCTTTTATTAGGTTTCATTTGATTAACCTTATCGCTCTCTCTCTCTCTCTCTCTCTCGCGTTATCTGCATTTCTCTCTTGGTCTTAATCAATGTTCGCTCTTCGTATGCAGCAGCTTACGACGAAGCGCGGAGAAGCTTTGTGTACAGAAGAGGTTACGGCGAAAATTTTCTGGGCTTCGGACGTATCGAGCTATACCGCCGTGTACAACGTATATTGTATCAATAGATCGGAGATATATCGCGGGGCTTTCATTATGAATGGGCGGAGATTAAATGAGGTTTAATCGAACGCAAAAATAAAAAAGACGCGACGTCGACTCGGCACCATTTTAACGAGGTTTCCTTAATCATTTTATCGTCTCTAGTTGAATGAAATGTGATTGCGTACAACGGAAAATCGATAAATAATATAGAAATAAATACTACCATTTCTTTTCTTCTTCTTTTTTTTTTTTGTTTTTTTTCCATTCGATTTTATGAAAGATCTCGTAAGATTTCACCTCGTTGATATTTACTTGAAAACAAAATCGTTTTCAATAAAATAAGTTTGATCATCCATAAAAATGAAAGAAAAAAATTTTATGCGAGAGCGACTAATATTGAACTCCGTATGATAAAATAAATCGAATAAAAATCACGTACGCTACAAAACTATAAATGGGAGATTCAAGCTCATATTGGATTTTCATCGTATCGCGGCTATAATCCTCCAACATCCAATACTAATCACATCCAATCTCTGTACTCTCGATCTCTTTTATTCTATTGCAAAAAGAAAAAACAAAACGAAAAGAAAAAAAAAAAAAAAAAAAAAGAAACTTCATCCAAAATAAACTCGAAAGACCAATGCGGGAGTAAAAGTGCATTAGAGTTTCAGGCGTGAACGAGCGAACGAATCGCGGGAAGTAGCAATCGAGCGAGAGGAAACGCTCCAAAGAATTCATGCTGGGACATTGTACACACTATTACACACGCGCATACAATTACATCGAGCACGAGACTCTCCTCTCAAGTTAAGCGCAGTCGAAAAGCCATTGCCGTTGTTGCAACAGGGGAGTTAAAAGAGAGAGAGAGAGAGAGAGAGAGAGAGAGATGAAACGAGAGAAGAAAGGTGAGCTTGAACCCTAGCCAGGAAGGGCCTCTTAAGCCCCCGGAACTCAGCCCTTTTCGCATCCTCGCGCGTTTCATCGACGACTCGTCAATTTTTTCTTTAACGATTATTTTCGAATGCTTCTTTTTTTATCTGATACTCATTCTTTGTCTCTTTCTTTCATTATACTTTGCATTTTTTATACACCTTCGGTGCAGATATGCGTCTCTCTTAATCTTCTTCTATATATCCTCTTTTAAAATTCGATCATACCGTCACATTATTCACGTTTACATTTGTGCACTGCAAACTTTTTTATAACGAAATTTAATAAAAATTTGATAAATATGGGACATTTTTTTAATTAAATTCAATTTTCAATACTCAATCAATTTCCATATTGCGGTTCAATCAGCTCAGATTTATTCAGATTTATTAAAATGTTAATAATAACTTTTCTTTAACATCGTGATAACGTAACGTAATAATTCTATTAAATGTTGCGTAACAATGTAAAGTATATATTTTGATCAAAAGTGATTAATAATTCGTTTATATTAAACTACGAACTATATTAAACGCTTTAAAATTACGTTAATAATTTTTTTAAATTTAAATGACGCGCTGCAATTATTATCAAATTTTCATCCATAATTTTATTTACGAAGTCAAACTTTTTTCATTTTCTAAAGTTTATAGTTATAACAAATTTAGCACATCCTTTACAGACTTCTTTTACCTTCGGCGACAGATAGTAATAAAATTTTTCCTCGCAAAAAAGTTCCTCACTCCCTTCTGCTATCCTCATTTCCGGTTTTCTTTTGCGCGTCACGATCGCGCTTTTATCCAGCACCGTCTCTAGTGTCCCGCCCACTTTTCTCTCTTTCTTTCTTTCTTGCTCTCTCTCTCTCTCTCTCTCTCTCTCTCTTTTAGCGCTTGGTACGCAGCTTTTTTACAAACCTTCCGAGCCAGAGCTGCAGCCCTATCACGAACAGCAGAAGCAGCAGAACCTCATGAAGATAAACGTCTCCTTTGGCGCAGCGAACGACAACGACGACGACGACGACGACGACGACGACGTGGCGAGAAAAAAAGAAGAAGAAGAGTATGGAGGCGCTGTGAAGGGAGGGATAATTTTTCAGAGAGACTTAGATTACCTTTACTCGTAGTATTCAGCCCCTCGGCCCACTTGTATATATTTTCTGGGAGGTAAACGCGTTGGTAGTAGTAATAGTAGTAGTAGTAGTAACAGCGGTGACGGTAGTACTAACCCTCTTGTGCGTTGTTGTTCTCGAGGTTAGGAACGGAAAGAGCGAATAAGGAGAAAACGAGTGCTACAGGAGAGTCAATTTGTTTCGAATTTTTTTTTTTTTCGAGCTAAGCAAAAGTGCGCTCGATCTCTCTTTATTGCACCCGGTCTCCTTCTTAATTAGCCGCACAATGCGCCAAAGGAGGAAAGAAGAGAAAAAGAGGCGCGAATTGAGAGATTAATCGCGCTCGATTTACGTAACGCGCACGACGCGACGACGAGGCTCTGACTTGGTTCGACAAGCTTATTTATTTGATTAGGTTGGATTTAAATGCAGATGGAAAAAAAAAGATGGCTTTTATCGCAGAGGCTAATAATCTTGGGGATGGAGTTGTTTTAATTCCAGTTGATTTTATTAACGATTAATATTTTCAGTCACGGCGAACAAGTTTGTTTTCCTTATTCAGCTAATTAAATCAAATTTCTTTCGTTTTATTACATTACGAATGTTGAAGATACTTTTTTTTATATTTTTATATCATTTTTTGTAATTAATTAATTTTTAAAAAATTGAGTGCGTGAATTATTAGACAGCAATATGTACTATCTTAAAGTATTACTTGACCTAAATTTAAATAGTTCATTGTAATATTAAAGAATCTGTTATATGTAGTAAGTACATTTAATATTTAAACCATATTTAAATATTACTTTGTGATCCTATGAATTTAATTTTACATACAATAGTATAAATTTTCATTTTATAATTAATAACTACTTAAAATATACTTAAACTATTGTTCTTCATTCATTGTTCTTCTACAATTTTCGTTTCAAATTAATTAATCTGTAATTGTTCGTTTAAAATTTTTAAATTAAACAATAAAATCGTAAAAAAAGAAAACCTTTACAATCATGTTTAACTGCCTCTTGATTACTATTTTGATAAAAGTTGTCGTCGCAGCGAGCGTTAAAAATGTCTCTCTCTCTCTTTCTCTCTCCCTAATTCAACCTTCAAAGAGTGGATTTCTTTAACATCGTTCACTAATTTCCCCCGTGGGTGGGCTAGCACGCAAACCCAACGCTGAAACGAAATTCAAACGATCGATATAACTCTCTTCTTTCTCTCTCGGCTTCCCTTTTCTCATCCGCAAGCTCATGAAAATTACGATATAAAGCAGCGGCGTCCGCCTTCCTAGTAATCATTCCTCGTTGGGAAAAAAAAAGCTCAGGGCGTGGTGCCTTTCGCGGTAGGCGTTTCGATTGTAAAAGAAAACTCCACGGAAATAGAGAGAGAGAAAGAGAGAGAGAGAGAGAGAGAGAAAACGCCTCTGAGCACGCGTACGCATGCATGTGTGTAAATATGTTTATCGCGTGTAAAGATGCTATGAATAAAAAATCAATCCCGTTTAAGCGGCCTCGCTAACCGCTATCGACGTTTTCATTCAAAAACTTTACAATTCTTCGGCCTCTCCTCCCTTTCCCTCGCGTCAACTAACGCGTTATATGTTATGTATACGTAACGAAGAAGTCCAAGGGTCTCTAAAGGGTCGGTAATGTCTGTTGTCTCACTATCTCGCTCTGTGCATCACAAGCCCATTACGGCTGGTCTACCTGGATTAACAATTGAAAAATTCCCAACGCTGTGTATTCCCTCTTATGCTCGCTGCGGTGGTAAACTGGATTATACGTAGACACACGCCGAAAATGAAATTACACACGGCGTTGGAAAGATCGGGTTGAATAAGTGATACGGCATCGCTAGACTATACTCGAATGCTGCCCTCGAGACGTGTAGGTATATAAGCGTATGTGCGCTGCTTCCCTGATTAAATTTTAATCTTTCACGTAAACACTCGCTTGATTGCGAGCGCGAGTTTAAAAATTACGAATTTTTCTCGCTGAACAATCAGCAATTCCTCGCGTTATGTGCACGTAAAGCATCCTCTATTTCTTTTTTTTTTTTTTGCCGTCCTTTCTTTTCTCGATTCTTCTCTCTTCTTTTACGTTGGCGTGTTTTTTTTTTTTTTTTTTTTTATTTTGCATACGGTTTAGCGAATAAAAATTTTCTTTGAGCTTTCGTAAAAAGAGCGTCATAGAGAGACACGCGGAATCGGCAAATGAAAGAAAAAGAAAAAGACATAATAGCGCGCGTGATGTTACCAACGGCAACAGAGTTCCCACAACTACTTTATACCGTCAATTCTCCATAAATCGAAACGGCTCTGCCTTCTATATTTCAGTCGAGAGAGAAAGAGAGCGCGCGTGTGTGCGTGCGTGCGTGCGTGCGTGCATGCGTGCGTGTGTGCGTGTGTGTGTGTGTGTGTGTGTGTGTGTGTGTGTGTGTGTGTGTGTGTGTGTGTGTGTGTGTGTGTGTGTGTGTGTGTGTGTGTGTGTGTGTATGTGTGTGTGTGTGTGTGTGTGTGTGTGTGTGTGTGTGTGTGTGTGTGTGTGTGTGTGTGTGTGTGTGTGTGTGTGTGTGTGTGTGTGTGTGTGTGTGTCTGTATGTATATGAAACGCCAAAGAGTTTCCTTCTCTGCGCTCTGCAATGTATTAGGAGAGTACGAAAACACCGAGTGTCGCATTGTACGATTGTGTGCAGTATCTCTGTTTTTAACATTATCGGCACTATAGATAAGTACAATGGGTGTATAACACAGAAGTTGGCGTAGCTGTGTGTGCCTTTGACGTTTCAGCGTTAGTTTTATTCGATGCCTTTTCTCGTACCGATTCGATTACCTCTAATGCGTCTTTTTGTTTAGATTCTTCCTTGGATTTTTTTCTTTGTCTTTTTTTATCGACACGTTACGATACTACTCTCTCCCTCCATTTTTTTTAATCACTGTGCGCGGATTTGCTCGATTCGTTTATCTCCTTTTTGTGATTAAAGTAACGAGTTTCGATGAAAATTTAATTATTATTTCTTCATTTCGTGGATCACGTTTCGTTTTAAAAAAGAGATTGGAATTTAAAATTTTTACTTGTTATTGCTTAACTCGGTAACGTTAATTATCGTGCTACATGCTTGTTATTATTAGTTTTGCTTTAAAATAAATAAAATTTTAATCGTCTTATCGAATGTCATAAATTTTGAAAGTAAATAAAAAGCTATGAGATAACTGAAAGTGCGTTGATTGTAAAAACAAACTAAATGCTCGTAATCAATTTACATAAATCACTTAAGTTCAGGCACATTCGCAACAATCGTTAGAGCTTTAAAATGTCCCATTAATTTCTTAGATTGTAAACATCTAAGTGTTATCCTTCTAACTTTTTCAATGAGAACAGATTTCTCAACTTATTTTAATGGAAAATAAATTTGATTTTCTTATTTGCTTCAAACTTTAATTGCACTGCGATGGATTTTACAAAGTTCTTTATCCTTTCGAGTTAGGTTTTATTTTTAAAAGACGTGCGAGGTTATATGAAATTGAATTCACAATTTATAATGAATCGATAATTGCATGTTCAACGCTAGAATTAACAAGCAAATGTAGGTAATCAGTGTTATTAATTACATAGCTAAGCTTTGGAATTCAGTGTTCGAAATACCAAAATCCATAGAGTAGTTATGAAAGACATTTCCAATTCGATTTCCTAACTCGCAAATTAAGAGTATTTCAAATATTTGCTATAAGCCTGTATTTCTAAAGACCAAATTTGATAAACGTTGAGAAAAGATAAAAACTCAACTACAATATCAACAGTTTCAAATATGTCTTACCTTGGCTAATTCGGAAAATCCTTCGACTATATTTTGGAAAGTAAGTTTCACAATTCAAATTTACACACCGACGACCGAAAACAAATACACCTAACGTACTATCACCTTGCCAAAAGTAACACGCTCGTGTATCTGCACACCGACAAACCATTAATCCTCACCTCGCAGTGCAATCTAGCGCGTATCAAGGGCTAAGACAAACGGCATCGGCTCTTCGGTTTAACGTCGAGGAATAGGAAGAGAGAGAGAGAGAGAGAGAGAGAGAGAGAGAGAGAGATATGAGATATGAGAGAGAGAGAAAGAGAAAGAGGAGAGAGGGCGAGGATAGTAACACTGGAGCTACGAGTCCAGTGGTACTGGTCAGCAATGCGATTCATTAGTGTCATCGTAGCGCGGCCGGCTTGTTCGCGTAATGAAAGGCGGTTATCAACGCGTTGGTTGCTGCTGTTCTCGCGACAGCGTATATATATATACCTTCGGCCGGGTTTAGTCCACGCGTCTAGGGACTAATGGATTAATCCTTTCGAAGAGTAACCGAGAGAGCGAGCAAGAGAGTTGGATCCCCGGTGGCTCGATCATCTTGCATGCGCCGTCGCTTGTCCGTCGAGTCGACCTATAACGCATAGCTGTATAAAGGAGAATGTTCTCGGGTGTACTCCTTCCACCGGCTGCTAATTGAACTTCATACTTCTGCCGATGAGGTTCTCGGCTATGACCCAATGTCCTATTAACGCTGATAAATTGTTGATTTACTTATTTGGCTTAACGATCTTGAGTGAATAATTATGTCCTGATATATTTTACTTTGATAAATTTTAATCGACGTATAGAATTAAAGTCAATTTTAATTGTATTAAGTGCCCAGCTTTCTTTGGAATTATCAAATATATAAGTGGAATAAGACTTTAGTTTGGAATCATTCTCGGTTTATATTTGATTAGCAAAAAATATTTTAAAGCATGATTTTTAGAAAATATAA
Source organism: Chalcis sispes (assembly GCA_949987625.1). Taxonomy (NCBI): domain Eukaryota; kingdom Metazoa; phylum Arthropoda; class Insecta; order Hymenoptera; family Chalcididae; genus Chalcis; species Chalcis sispes. The sequence goes on from OX465098.1 coordinate 64,992,742, forward strand.
TTTCTAAAAATCCATTCTCTGATTAACATCGATGTAGTAATTTTGAGCATAACTATTGGAATCATTGCAAATATAAACGTTTTAGAGATAAAGGTAAGGTAATTATTAATTCTAACGCACAATATAAAGAGATCATTTGTAGCATTGTTTGCTATTAAACTGCTGATAATATGTTACATTGAATTGCGTAGAATGAATAATGCAGCGACAATTCAATTACAAATATTGCCGCTATATCGTTATTGCTTTAGCGTTGCTAACCGCAGCGAAACTTCATTTGATGATAATCTGATGAATGAGAACAATTTTCATAAAATGATTGAATAAAAGTATGGACAGTATGCAGATTGTTATAAATAAATTTCCTATCGATTTTTCGATTATCAACAACTCCTATCTCTCTCGACACATATCACTGAAATATTAATACTATTGGAAACATCCGATTTTTAAGATTTTGCAGGCATTTAACCAAATAAAAGTATAAATTAATCAAAAGACCCGAATAAAATTTCCTTCTTAACCTATTAATATATAATCCGACGCCGGAGTAGAATGTTGAGGACAATGTAGTGCACAAACAAATAAACCACATACGTTTCCAAGCATCTCCTCTCTCTCTCTCTCTCTCTTTCTCTCTCCCCCTCTCTCTCTCTCTATCTCTCTCTCATACCTGTAAATCGTCTCGTGCACCCTCGACCTGTAGCAGCGCATTACCATTTACCGAAAGCCAGCTGTACATACACCACAACGAAACGGTACACACAAATGCACACGGATATATCGAGGCGACGCACGCGTACCTCCGTGAAATTCCATAAATTAGCATGTTCAGGTGGTATATGTACACGTACGCGCACGCGTGCCGTTATCGTCCAGACCGGCGGCCTACATCCCATACCTACAACGTGCATATGCACGAGCGTGTATGCAAGTCTACATGGGCGCTAGGAAGACGCTATCTCTCTCTCTCTCTCTCTCTCTCTCTCTCTCGATTCACCAGCGGTATGTACTCGTGTGGACTTTGATTCCCGAGTGTCCCAACGACGCCGACGACGACGAGGAAGGAGCTGGAAGCTTTGCCATGGAAATCGAGCGCGCATCAGAACGAGAAGGAGGTAGATCGAATTGCCGACTGTATCTCTCAGAACGTAGTTAGCTTTCGTCCCCTTCGCGCTTCGTTCGCTGATACTCTGTGAGCGAGGAGAGAGAGAGAGAGAGAAATCGAGGGTCGAAATACGATTGTCCACGTCACGCATTCGTGTAAGCCGATTATCCTGAAAATATGTCCGGTCCTTCCTTGGGCCGACTCATCCTCTTTCTCCCTCTTGCTCTTTCCTTGTTTCGGTCTGTCATCTTGCTCTCTCTCTCTATCTCTATCTCTCTATTTCGTCCGTTCTCTCTCTTATTTCTTGTATCTGGCGATGGTTCTTCGGTCGCGATTACGCTTTCTCCCTTCGCTTTATACTTGGTATAAATAAATCAGTATACTTGGACGATAACTACAAGCGAGGCCGATACTTTTAATGAATTTTGTATTTGTTTCCGGAGTGGTTTTACGTGTGCGTTCCGCTTCCCGAAGAATTGATAATTTTGACAAACATTAATTACGCCGCAACAAATTCTGCCTGGTAATCAATCAGACAAATGTTTAATCGGGGATAGTTTTGTTTACTCACGCTTAATGTTGTGAACTATGGAAAAATTTAATCATCGTCATGAAATTATCATCTATGCATGAGATTTTCGATAATTTTTTTTTTACCATTGTCCATGAAATCTCATATCACGTTTAATATGCGTAATCTTGATAAATATTTAATCGTTTAAATAAGTTTTAAACTTTTTACCTACTTGTATCGATGAAAATGAAACCTCCATCTCTGGAAAAGTATAAATAATTTGTCCTTGATTGAATCATATTACGATACTGATTTCGTATTTAAAATGGTATTGTTTTAACCGATAAATCGATTATAATTTATTCTTATGAATAAATAACAATTTTATCTATTAAAGAATTAAAATTTATAAACAAACATATCGATAAAGCATTAAATGAATAATTAAAGTTCATTTTCGACTCTAGTACATTCAGTTTCTCGTTCTATTTGTAAATATAAATACAAACACGTTCGCGTACAAATACATATAGATGGCATCTATACGCTTCTTCGCGTAATTCAATGCTTCACTTTCTGCTTTTTCGCGCATATAATCGGATCTAATCAGGGTATATACTAATCGTCCGGCTCGAATTTGAGTAATCAAATAGAGTTTCATCAAGCGCACTAAAACTGCCTTTGACGTCATCGGGTCCACCGAAATCAACGGGAGATTCTGTTTTCTTTGTGGCTTCTCTCTCACGTACGTATATACGTGTACGTTGCTTTATGTGTGTGCATGTGCGCGTATGTTCCGAATGCAATAAAGAGATGAAGAAAGAGAGAGAGAGAGAGAGAAAGAGAGAATTTTCACCGTTCATTTTTAAGCCTTTTAAACGAATGAGGGCTTTTGAATGGATTAAAGAGTCGTAAAAAGGCGTCGAGGCATTCTTTTTTTTTTCCTTTTCTTCGTCCCTGAAGCTTTAGGAAAGTTAGCGATGGCGAATAATTATGATGAATCGTTTTTGCTAATGGAAACTTTCTTAAGATACGATGTCAGGTCGATTACAGATTAAATTTGATGATTATCTTTTTTTTTTTTACAATCGGTAAATAAATAAATTTTAAATGTCGATAATATTTTATTTTTTTATTTTTAACACATAATTCATACAAAGCATTTTCATTTATTAAGGTATGCTTTTAAGCATTATTATAAGATAACATTAATTGACTTATTATAATAACGTAAATTATCGATTTTGAGTGCGAAAATTAAAGTAAAAGCAAAAAATGTTAAATTATAAAATGCATTTTATGAAAATCGAAAGTCAATCTTGTGAAAATATTGCGGCATTAAAATATTATAAAGATTAAACTGTGCTAAAAATAAGTACTTAAACAATAAAGTAAAAAGGAATTCCAAGTTTGCATAAAAAAATTCAAACGAGAGAGAAAAAAATTCGAACAAAGCAGCGAATTTCCGAATTTTTCGGTCGGGTAAGAGTCCGCGAACAAATAAAAAAAAGTGTCGGCTTTTCGAATATAACTCATCAATAATTGGATTCAAATTGATTGTGGAAAAGCAAAGAACGAAGAGCGAGCGTAAAAAGTTTCGCGTTTCGTCATTCATCGAAGCCCGTTTGCAAACATTGCGCCAGATCGGTTTTTCGAGAAAAGATAAAGCGCAAAGCTGACATAGCGAGCGAGCGCGCATTAAAAGAGAAGAACGAAAAAGAGAAAAGGACGGAGCACGTATCAAAGTGAAATCCCTCGTGCCGTTTGAATATCTCTCGGTGAAGCGCGTTTTTCGCATTACAGTTACCATTATACCTATATATTTATACGCAAAAACGACGCAAATCTGCAACGTTAACGAAACGAAAAATTTTTGAGTAAAAGACAAGAAAGGCAAGGGAGAAAGGAAAAAGACGAGAGAGAGAGAGAGAGAGAGAGAGAGAATGAGGAAGGAACTACGGGAAAAGCGGTACGTGCGGAAGCATACCGATCTCGGGACTATCGGCGCGCGGAGAAGAGAGTGGAGGGGGTTTATATTTACATGCGGCGCGCGAGCCGAAAAAGAGCGCGTCCCTCAAATTCTCAGGCGTTACGTGATAACGCGTGAGAAAAGCTTAGTAGTGCCTTTTCCCTCTCTCTCTCTCTCTCTCTTTCTCTCTCTCTCTTTCGCTTGCGCGCACGCGC
>OX465098.1:64999047-65259047 GCA_949987625.1 Chalcis sispes
GAACCTTGCGAATGTGCGCGCGCCTGTGGGCTTTGAGCTAGAGATTAATGTTTATTATAGAAGGTGGTTACGTAAGGAATGAAAAAGATTAATGAACGTAAGATATTACGATTTACTTTATTATCGAGATGAAAATTATAAAGTGTCGTCGGAATGTTCCGCCTTGTACAGAATTTATGACTTTTATGAATCTTTGGCTATCGAGTAAAATTGATTATACTTCAATGGGACGCTGTTAAAATTTTGTTTAAATTTAAAAATGATAAAATTTTATTTATGAAATTTAATACAAAAATTGTATAAATTAATGTAATATATTATTGTGACAAGTTTATAATTATTTATCCATTTGCGTAATTTGAATTGTACAACAACACCCAAATCCAAATCAACACTCGTCACTTGACTCATTCGTCGAGAAGTAACTTAAGCCTAACAAGTACCCAACGATGAAGACAAGTGCTTGCAAGACCGCAGAATAAAAAAAAAGAAAAAAAAAAAAAAAAAGAACGAGAAAACAAAGTCAAGGTACCGAAGCTCAGTCGTCAAGTGGCCGAAGAAGCCTTAAAAAACTTTCGCCTTTCTTTTCTCTCTTCCAAGCCTATACAGAAACCTCGCGCATATCTACATGTTCTTAAATTATAGATAGAAAAGTATAAAAAGAAAAATCAATGCGCGATTGTACACAAAAAAAATAAATAAATCAATAAATACAAAAATAAATAAATACAAATGAAAGATAAAAAAAAAAAAAAAAAAACATTGGTATACGCATAAAGATTTTCTTTTTTACATCAGCTCACCTGTGCATCTGCGAGGATGCGACGCATCAAGGCCAGGGTGGGGTGTGCTGTGACGTCATCATCGAGGCCAAGTACGTCACTTTCCTTATTCGCTCGGCTTAGACTCTTTAAAGCTGAAACATTAACGAGAGATAGCCATTTAATGTACATATGGATAACGTACATGTTTATACATCCGAAGTAAGCTGTGTATATTATGATAAATTAGAGATTAAAATGGTTGGACTATTTCAATGCATGAAAAATGTTCTTTGGCTTGACATTTATAAACGAATAGGTCTCGCGTGGTTAGCGAATAAAGCAATTATAACGTAATAATGTTGTTTTTCAGTTTGTAGGTCACGTAATTTTAAAAAAATTAATGGGTTTCGTGTGTATACTATCAGTACGATAAGAAATTGAAATTCATAATAAATAGCCAATAATTTATAATAATATTTAGATTTTTCAACTCAAAGCCAAATATTTCATCTTTTATGTAAGCGCGCGACACCGCGTATAAAAGGAGAAGAGAAAAAAAAAAAAAAAAATTAAATTCAAAGTGTATTCAAGAGTAACGAGCGACGTCATTAAACGCTTCAAAGCCGCAAAGTTCGCGTATATATGTACGTATTTATGCACACAAGTAAAGTAGCGTGAGCAAAGCAAATGATCCATGAATCGGCAAGTAGTCGCGGTAAAGGTATATACCATAAACGACGCTCGGTAACTCATCCGATTAAATTTTTCCAAGACGAATGGAAAAAAGAGAAAACAAGCGCGGGTATACCAATCGACGTTGTGCCAATTTTTGCCTTCCCACCCTCCTTCTCACTCCGCCACACTCGCACGTTAATTGAATCGTGAAATGGAAGGGGAGAAGAGCGGATTCTTCCTTTTACCTCTTCCGTTCGCCGAAAGAGCGAACCAAGGACCAAGCTTATCATCGACTATGATGCGAGACGGAGATAGGTACGCTGTACAGGTAGAGGGTAGCGCAACGCGTTTTCGTGGTCTGTCGAGAGGGAGTACCGGAGAGATGTGCTTATGCACGTGTATGAATACATATGTGTACGAATATATATATATATATATATATACGTTACGTCGGCACTAGCGCGAGGTTCCGATGATCGCGCGTGAACCGCGAGATCGTTTCTCTCTCGCGCCCATTTAGCCGAGATGTGTTTAACGTTAACTCTGGCTTTCCCTCCCTATCCCTCTTTCTCTCTCTCTCTCTCTATCTCTCTCTCTCATTCTCTCGGTTTCTCGTTAACTTGTGGTAATGGACGTGCTCTAGATGCTGAAATTTGAAATGCTGGTAGTGTGTCAGATTGGGTCAAAGGGGCGAATTATGTTTCGCGTAAGTTTCGTTCGACGATGATGCATGTTAAATTGTATAATTATTCTGTCGGAATGTTTTTAAAAATTTATTGCGCTGCTTTGAATAATTTAAAAAAATTCGAATACGTAATAATTCTCGTTTTTCAATACAAAATTCATTTATTAAAGTACTTTGTAGAGTTTTGCTTTAAAGTTTGCTTGATTAAAAATTGCAATATTTGAGGTACACATATTTGTTTAAAACGAAATAACTTTCTCGTTTGTATGTTATATTTATTTAAATTTCTTTTTCATTTAAAAATGATAAATAAACAGAGGATTTAAAATGAAAAATAAAAACGGCAAATAAAATAAAATAACCAACTTACTCGTAAAATAAAATTGAATGTATCATAAAAAAGAAAAGAAAAAAAAAAAAAAACTAGCTCAGAATTTATTGAAATAGTCGATAAAAAAATAAATATAAAATAAATCTAGCGTAAACCACTAAAAAATATTACCCCGCTGAAGATTAAAACCTTGAATTATTTAAAATCAATGTACACTCCATCAGATTCCCGGTGTAATTTACAGCAGTACGAAAAGAGAAAGATAGAGAGGAAGAGAAAAGGGGGAAGCGCATCACAAAACACAAAGTATAAGAAAACAGTTTCATCTAAGACTCCCGTGGCTATTAACTCGCGGCCGAGCCACGCAAGCTTAACACAGTATATGAGCTCACGAACGATTCGTCTTGCCTGCAGAGAGAGAGAGAGAGAGAAAGAGAGAGAGAGAGAGAGAAAGAGAGAGAAAGAGACGTTTATATTATGACCCTCTCCGCTCCGTGGAGAGACTTTGTCACAATTAAGACATAAGTCTGCCCGGGTGATGCAGCGCGTGTTCGCGCTCCTTAAATTCGTTACTTAAAACCAGCCCTGTCGAGATTTAAAATCAGTTTCAATTAAGCGTGCGTATGTATCGTCGTAGCGAACGACTAGCGATGTACGTAAATATTCGTTTCGTTAAATTTTATTGGATAATTAATTATTTCTAATTAACGTAATTATTAATGGCGAATTTTAGGTAAAAAATAAAACAATATTTAAATACTGATTGATTTAAAATGGAAATGTGACAAATATTCATATAATAATAATTCGAGTTGAATTAATTGTATTGCAGAAAACGCATTTTTACATTTGTTTATTGTAAAGATCGAAATGATTTTAGCAGCGTTATCGTGATAATGATAATTTTGTGTTTTCGAATCAAAGTTAATACATAACGTATTTTTGTTATCGATTTCTCCTAAGATAATTGAATAATTGTGGTTATCGATAATCAGCAGCTCTTGTCAAAATGAACGTTCATCTTAAAAACAATTTTCACATTGAATTTTTTCACCCCGAACTAAATCCTTCTTATTGAAAATCGCTTTTATTACGTTTTTTCATTGACGACGATTTTAAAACGAAAACGAAAGAATGGATAAAAAGGGGGGGGGGAGAGAGAGAGAGGAAATAGAAAGGGTAAAAAAAAAATGGAGAAATCAAGTTCTTCTTTGGTAAAATCGCGCCCGATAAAATCGTAAAAGAAGGGACACAGATGCATAAAAGAAGTAGAATAAAAGAGCGTAAGGAAAAGCAATAAAAGGGAGTAGGTACAGAGGCAGGTAGCGCCGCGTAGAAAAGCGATGAAAACCCGGTCGACGTGGACGGTTACCGAGGAAGTGGGCAGGGAAACCGCCCGCGGGCGTAAACGCCAGGAAAATCCCAATAATCCCTGAAATAGCCGGAAGAGCTCGTCGTCGACGGATTCCGGGAATGCCACGAGAATCTTGGGCGCGGAGACTCTACGGTGGCGATGCGCTCGAGGCGCCGTGCTTGTCTTATATCCCTTGACAAAGACGACGCGACGACGACGTGCGTTCTTTAATTACAGGGAAAGAAATTGCTTTTACGACGATGATGAGGAGAAGGAGGAGGAGGGGGGGGGACGAGAAGGAGGTGTAGGACGAGGATACTCACTGGATTAATGGAGCTACCGTTGCAGTTACGGTGGACTTTGCCGATGCCCGCGTGAGCTTTGTAACCGGATATGGAGGCGCTGCTGTTGCACCTGTAATTTTTTTTCTAATGTGGTATATTGAAAACTTTATTGGTTGAAGATTGGATCGATGTAAAGCGTAACTATTTCGATTATAATATTAAATTAAAGTTTATTAACGATTTAATTACAAATGATAAGCTTGTAATTGTTAGATATAAAGGATATTAGCGATTTCATTAACCATGAGATTAAACAAAAATTTTATTTTAATATTATTTATTGCTGTGTATATTGAGCGAATTTAGTAAAAAAAAAAAAAAAAAAAAAAAAAAAAGAAAAAATAACGAGTAATCTTCTTAAAATTATCCGATAAGAGGATTAATATTTCAAATTTTAACAAGATTTTTAATTTCACGAGGATTTTTTTCTTCCAGCGCGGTATACTTATAAACATCAAAAAAAAAAAAAAAAAAAAAACGTGCCAAAATCGTTGATTAAATACCAATGAATTTTTAATTTATCAGTTACTCAGCGCACGTGGCATAAAAAATAATTAATTTCCATATTAGTATTATATCGCAATAATTAAGAGTATTATCGCTAAATAATTTATATGATTCCATAGTCGATTTTAATCAGAGCGGATTTCAATAATAATTTGCAAAAATACTCGAGGCGAATTCTCCGTAGACGCTTCAACAAATCACATCTCGTTGCAGCAAGTGTAGGCTGAACATTTGACACGCGACCTAGTTTACCGATAAAGTACTTGTACAATATTCTTACTATGCATAAATATTTCAAAATTAAAATATTCATTGACGCGCACGATTTGTAATGCGAACTAATATAAAAAAAAAAGTAATCTCGCTGGTTCATTGTTGTAGATATATCTTCTTCTTTTTCTACTGTAAAAAAAATGTTAATCTTTATTACGCAAATAGTTTATGTAAGCGTCATTTGTCTACTTGGAAATATCTTACCGCGCGCTCAGAGCTTTTCATTGCATATTTTTTTTAGTATACACATAGTTGTCGAATACAATAATATCAATAAAAAAATTATGGATGAAACGGAAACAAAACGACAGATAAAATATTGATAGTTAATATATCAACGCGAATGCACTAGAGCTGAATCGATTAAGCGATTAAGTTAAAATGTAAGCGCAGTTACGTTATAAAAAAAAAAAAAAAAAAAAAAAAAACTATATTGATATCAATTGCCCATAACGAATATACACGTGCACATATACGTCCGAGCTAATTAACAGTAGATCGTATAACAACGGCGGTTATCACAATATCACACGCCCGGCCAAGTGAGTGCACACACTCGAAAGAGAGAGAGAGAGAGAGAGAGAGAGAGAGAGATAGCGAAAGAGGCTCATTCTTGGCGAGGCTGAGGCAGTTAAAGCGCATCGCCGCCGCGATGGCATATATTCACACACACTCCATTACAATATTAGTAATGGGTTATTATCGCTAACCATGCGCCACCTACGCTTCCTCTCTCTCTCTCTCTCTCTCTCTCTCTCTTTCTCTTTCTCCGTATCTCTCCTACTCTTCGTCGCATCGAGTAAGCACGCGCGCTTTAGCTTAAGCGCTAGAAGGTCGACATACATATACTTGTACACACTTTTAAGCGTAGACGTGCATGTATATGTATTGCGCAAACAGAGCGACACGCGACGAGCAATTATCATAATCTATTTTCTTTCTATATCGTACGTGTGTCTATCGTGTAGATATGTGTAATCTACGCATATATATGCATATATATACATAGAAGTGTCTGCGCGTATAATCGAGACGCCAAGAGCGCGGTGAAAAATCATCCGCGCGGATGGATTTGCGAGCGGCGTACCGCAGCGTCGTTAAGGATTGCTCGGTGGTCTCGATTCTTGCTCCGAAAGATTCGGCAAGCTTGCGTGGAAGATTAACTATGATCTCGTTGGTTGTACTCGTTGTTTCCGGCTTTTTCTTGAAATTATTCTTTAAATCGAGCTTGAACCAGTTGAGTTTTGTTGGATGAAAAATGATAATTTTATTCATTTTACGATTAATGTATTTTAAAGTAATTAATATTTTTTGCTTTTAATTATATTAATTAATAATTTCTCTATTTCATTTTTTTTTTTTTTTGGATTTTTTTTTGGATTTTTATTCGCATTTTAATTCGGAATTTTATAATATCGTAATAAAGCAAAACGTCGAACCGTCTCTCATAAAGATTCGGCAATATTTCATCATAAAAAAACAACGTAAATTTTAATTAACTTTAATCGAAAATTTAATTTAAAATAAAAACAAAGAAAAAAAGTTTAAACAATATACTTTATTAAAAATAATTCAACGCAGACTAGCTCCGAAATATAATTAAAATTATTAAGGAAGCTTAGCCAAATACAACCGAAAATTCATACTGTTTTAACTAACTATGTCGGATGAATTCAAAAGATAGAAGCTCGTAGCGCATTTGAAACAGAAGGTGGATGTATAAGCACACGTGTGCGCGCACATATCAAGGGGAAGAAGACGTTAACCGACTGCTCATACACACAGACACACACACACACACGACTGCAGGGTTGTAAAGAGCGTTAACGCAGGTGCAAACACGTACACGTATACATATATACATGCGAGCGTAAGAGAGAGGGAGACAGAGAGAGAGAGAGAGAAAGCGAGAGAGTAGCGACAGAAACGAGACAATTACGGCTGGTATTACGCGAAGTACGCATACGTGAGCTTAGGTAAAACGTCGGGAGGGAGGGGAGCTGCGCTTCCGCTGATTAGCCGAGCTGCTATATAACGGCTACGTACACGAGCGCATATCACGTACGAATAATTTACCGAGCGCTTCTTTGCCCGCAAATATCCAGTCAACGCGCGCGGGCTTTTACGCGACTACGAAAGACGAGATGGAATATATGAGGTTTATAACTTTAGGGGAAGGAAGAGTGAGAGGGAGATATGAGATAAGGTTTCTTCGTTTTGGTTGAGAAATAAGAAACGAAAGAGGGACTTTCGAGACTTTCGGAAAAGGAAAATAGCGACGCGTAGAGTGAACATTTTCAAAGGGTTTGGGCTTAAAGTACGTTTTAGAATTGTAGACAGAAATGGTTACCGTGAAAATTGGAATGGTCGCGAATAATTTTCGTTTGTAGCTTTTTTACCCACTTTTTTTTTTTTTTTTTTCTTACGCTCTTGGTCGACTGCCGATGAATTACGCGGTATGTACCGTACGGTTGGGATTTTCTCGAAAATTTCGATCCTCTTTAAAATGCTGACGTTACGAAAAATTTTGCTTTCGAGCTTCGCTTTATTCGATAAATTTACGAACGAAGTTGGAAGAAAAAAATTCCAAAGGATGGGGTATAATTTTGAAATATAAAATTTGAATTAAAATAGGTATTTTATTAGAAATGAAATATCTCGAGAATGTTTTATTTAAAAAATAAAAAAGAAATAATGAATGGCCGAAAAAGACTAAAAAATACTTATCATTTAGGTCATTAGATAGTAGTATTTTAACGTAATTATATTTACGATTCAAGTACATTATAAATCACCAGTTAAAGAAATAATAATTAAAGACTCGAGAAATTCCTTATTTTTCCTAATTAATAGTATCATTTCCACCGGGCATTTTTATCGTTCTTCGGTCAACTACCTTCGTGACCGACATAAACTTGTTCACTCGACCCGATAAAAAAAAAAATCTTTTTTCAAATTAACATATATGTTTTTGAAAAAAAGTTGTTTTAATTAAGTTGTATATATGCGGTATAGTGTCTTACATTTTTATACAGCTTAAAAAGTAAAAAAAAAAAATATGTTTATTATTGTAGTTATCATAAATAAAGGGAATATCTTGAAATAATAAATTTAGAGATTTTCATTTTCTTCTTTTTTTCTTCTCTCTCTTTTACCGCAAAGAAAAAGCAATAAATTTAATGTTTAATTTCATATGAATGGATCCTATATACCAACTGAAAATTTTTTATAAAAATGAAAAACGCAGTAATCGCAATACTTAGTGACAAGGGCGTATAAGGGCTCGTTTTGAAAAAGTAAATCGTCAAAATGTTATATTGCAACCACGAAATGCTTTGGTAATCGAGACGAAAACACGCGTGGATAAATTATTTCCGAGTCGAGATCTTAACTCCCGCGGTTATTCGTAGAATGAGGAAAAAGAGATAGAGAGAAAAAAAAAACGAGTCACTACCTTATTTTCTGGGTTAACTCACCGGGATGCCGTAATTAATGGAAAACACAGCCGGCCAAAATCAACTTTCCGAATTGAAAGATGAAGAGAAAAGTAGAGACTGTATGGACTACTCTCTCTCTCTCTCTTTTTCTCACTCTTTCGATGTTCTCGAGTCCAACTTTTCAGTGACGTCGCGGCGCTCCACTCATTAAATGAGAAACGAGGCGAAACGCAGTTAAATTTACATAAGTAAGAATGATCCCCGGTATGCCCGTCGCGCTATGCGCTTGCTATACTGTACATGCGAGCTCGCTCGACGAGTTAGAGCGGAACTTCGTACCACGTGCTGTGCGATACGTACAATAATGCACTGAACGAGTATCGAATGTCGTTTACGTGTATGAGGAAAAAATCGAACTGTTTTTTTATTTTATTTTTTTTCTTTTTATTTATTTATTTATTTTTTTTTTTTTCTTCAATGACGTTATCGTATACACTGAGTTTGTCGAGATATCGTATTATTTGCGCGCTTAAACCGATGCGAAAATTTTGAACGTTCGTAAAAATAAGAATGTGTCCGATAACATAATATAAAAATATGCACGGAAATTTTTTAGCCATCCGTTAAAACAGATTCGATTAATCTCTTTCGCGTACGAGCACGATAATTTATAAAACGCTAATATCACATTTTTATCCCATATCAATGTCAATTAAAAACTTCATCGTGTTTTATATACGAAAAATTTCGCTCGGATAAATCGGACAAATAATGAAACATTGAAAAGAAAAAAGAAAATAGAGAATGGAAAAAAAAAAAATAATATTAAAGAAAAATACAAGCAGCAGCGACACTGGCATATCGCGTCTCGCTCGACCAAGTTTCAACGGTTACCAAGGCGACGTTCCTCGTCACTACGCGCTCGGGGAAAACTCGTCGACGTCTCGGCCACAAGTTCACAGCGGTCGAGAGCTTGGACGACGTATCTATATACTCTCGTCTGACTTACCTACATACGTACATACATATACCATGTATACACACATTTATACGCGTATAAAACGAGGTGCGCGCGCGCGCGCTACGCGTTATAAATAACGAGGCGTAGTAAGCGCAACCACGGAGCAAAGTAGTAAAAGCAACTTTGGTTCTCTGTTACAACGTCACGTGAGATCCTTTCGGCGAGTCGTTCGTCGACGGTAGCAGTAGTACAACGCGTCGTTGTTACTCCTCCTCGTAATCCGTAATCCTTATTATACGGCTTTTCCGTGGCTGTCCAACCGTGGCAACGGCTTTTCTTGTTTAATGTATAATCATTTTTATATCCTCGTATATATACATGCGCGAGAAAATGTTTGCGAGTAAGTGTTTGCACGCGCGATAAAACGACGAGTATCACGAAAGCGTAAATTTTTATCCCGACACGAGCGTTCGCTTACGAAGGATGCGTTTACGATTTTCGTCCTTCGATTGTGCGACGAGAAGATCTCTTGAAGGTAGCCGCGTGTTTGCGTAATTACGGCCGATGTCGAGAGCGATAGAATAGTTTATCCCTTGTTACCTCGAGAACATAAAAAGATGATTGGGGGCGATTTTTAGCCAAGTTTTTTTTTTTTTTTTTTTATAAATTATTTAGTACACGAGGTTAATGTCGAGAAACGCGAATGTCGAATAGTTGTGTAAATAAATTAAACGAGCTCATGTCTGCCTGTGAATATAATTATTTTGTTTAATTATTATTGATTAAGTTTTTTTTTTATTTTCAAAAAAACAAATAAAATTTAACAAAAAATCCAATCTTGTTTTTAAACACTATATGGCGTTAAAACAATTTTTTTTTCAATACTTTGTCTCATGCGGTATTACAGAGCATAAAACACAGCAAAACGAGTAGTAAAGTAATAATTTAAAATTTTTATCGTATACAATGGACGGTAAAAAAATACAAAAAGAAACTTTTCATTCTTAGATCTTAAATGTAAACGTAATTTTAAAAGTTGCGTCGTAAATTCTCGTGAGTATTAAAATGTTTTAAGAAAAATGAATGCGAGTATGCTTGCAAAAGAATGAAAATAACGCGATCGCGTTAATCAAACCGATGGCTTAATGGCAATAAATATATGTTTATCCAAACATTCATGTGAATATCTTTAATGTTAATATTGCGTTAATAATGCATTAATAATGCGTATTAATGCATTAATAATATTAAATTAATATCTATCGTGCCAACTTAATTTAATTACAGCATAAAAAGAGCGACGAATCGAAATCTGTAAAGTAGACTTTCTCTCCGCGCGAATCGGAAAAAACTCGCGCTTTTTTTTACCCGCATATACAATTATACCTGCGCTAACTTTTCCCATTATTCAACGCGTCGTAATTAACACTACGTCACAATTGCCGTATTGCGCAAAGTGGTTTTAAGCTATAATAAAAACAATATGAATCTTTTAATTGAAATTAACAATTATGTACACTTTCTCGGCGGCTCACATTCGTATAAATTTTCCCAAACGTCGCTGTCGTTGATTCAAAATTTTCCAAAAAGAAAAAAAAACAAAAAAGAAAAGAAAAAAGAAAGAGAAAGAGAAGGAACACACAGCGGAAAAGGAGAGAAAAGAAAATAATAGAACGGCGCAATTCGTTGCATAAACAAGTCCGCCATTGTTCTCTTTTTCCCGCTATTGTCCTCCGTATACCTTGTGTACGTACCGCATTCCCATGTATCTCACTCTTTCTCTGTCCGCTGCGGAATCTTACGGCTTTCTTTCCTTTTTCCGAGATCGTTCTATATAAGAGTATATAGGAGTACCTTACTGCGCTTGTTACTTCCTATCCGTTCTATCACCCTATACACATACACATACACAGACACAGATACAGACACACACACACGCTCACACACACTCGTCCCTGAAAGCGCGCGTCCTCTTGCGCGCGGAAAAGTTTGCTTGCGTTTTCTTGCGGTGTCGCGCGCTGGATTATCATAATTCCGTTATTCACGAACTCTCCCCTTCTGCTTCGTTTTCTCTTTTACTCCGCTGTCGGCGAGTGTTCTCGCTACTTCTCGCGTCTCATTTTGCTCCTTATGGGACTTACGCTCGCCGAGCTATATCTACGTCTGAAGCACTGGGGGCTTTCCGTCATTTAAAATAAACAATGCGCCGTCAAACTTTTCTGATATTTCCTAGGATGTATATTTATACATAGCTGTAGTGGTAAATGAATAAGTTGCGTGGGAAATAGGTGGCGTATCGTATAATTTATGTATGCGCTTCCCGAATAGCTCCTTTTCCATTTTTTTTTTTTTTTTTTTTTTTCTTTTTTTTTTTTTTTTTTTTTTTCGCCATTCGGGGATTAACGTTGTATCGAGGATTGTTTTCATATTTACAATTAAATATATGATCTTGTGTACGTATATAAACTTAATTTTAAACTTTTTTTTAACCGTCAAATTACGTTTTTCTCATTTCTTTTTAATAAAATGTCGCGATAAATTATTTCGCGATGCGAGCCTGAGTACATTTTTCATACAAGAAAAACTTCGGAAGGCCAGAAAAAAGAAAGGGAAAAACAAAGTAGAAAAGGAATTTACTCTGCATTAAAACTTGGAAAGCGCAAGTATATAACTTATGCGCAACGGTATGAACTCTTTGGGCTCTCGCTTATATACGATAAAAGCAAAGATGGTCGTCTCGTTATTACTCAAACTTTCCGCATGACCGTATTTGGCTCTCCTCTTGTATATGTATATTTTTCGCCTGCCAGATAAAAAGAAAAAAAATTTCTTCAATTTTTTTCTTTTATTTGAAATTACGATGATCATGCGATATGTAAGATGTTTATTAAAAAGTGTACAGATGTTCAAAGTTTATTGACGAATGCGTGAATTAAATTAACCAAACTTTGTAGATTAATAAAAAAATAATTAAACAAATACAAGCGGTGTTCGTTATTAACTATCTTTTCAACAATTTCGATTTCTTAGCATACAATTTAAAAGTAAAAGCTTTATTTCGGAAAAAGGCTCGGTGATAAACGGTCCTCCATTCTTAAATTGTCACTCTCTATATATTGTACACACGATGCATATACACACATAACGAAGGAAAGACGAAGGAAGAAACTCCATGGGTGCCGGTAAAGTCCACCCCCTTAATTTCTTTCTTATCGGTAAGAACTTAAGTGTTGCCGTTGCTATTTCGCGAGTATACGAGTAGCGCAGCTTTCGAACTTTAACGAAACTAGACGTTAATGGTCTGGATGGGGTTTTAAGGAGATTAATTAACGGAAGCCCGGAGCGCGAGAAGAGAGACGAAGGAAAAGCTTGGAGAGGGTAATGAGTTTTCGGCGAGCGACAAATGTTATTTGGCGTACGCGATCGTACATCGACCCGCGTCGAAATTCGTTAGCTATACGCTTTCGCGGTAAACAGACGGGGAATTGCGCGCACCAACGGCGCGCTGTTATAATCTTTGGGACATATTTTTATCGCTTCACGCGCGCGAACGCCGGGTTATTCGTTCAATGTCAGACGATGTTTTTCGACTCGGTTGATTTGAAATTGGAATTTAGTTTTTCGCTGGTTTTATTTTGTTATTTATAACGAACGATCGATTGACGCGTGCTTTTGCATTTAATTTACGATTTTGAATTTCGAAAGGAGTGACGTTTCATTATTGCCGTAATTTCATTTTAATTTCAAGTGATTATCCGTTAATAATTTATCGTTTTATTTCATTTAAAAATTTTTAAAATTTTCATCAATTATTGCAATAGTAGCTGCCGATTCAATCGATAAACGTTACGATATACACAAAATATTTTAACCGTACAAAATAATATCATTGAAAATATCTTTTAAGAATAACAATTCAAGAATTTCATTTACTCTCATATTTTCCCAACGTCCAATTTTATTCACATAGAACCAACGTACATTTTACGTGGTCGCAACTTTTTCACATTTCATTCGCGTGTATTCTCACGTTCTCCTCCATTCCATACGACAGACGTAAGACAGATATCACTTCGTTTCGTCTCTCAAAATTGCCATCTACGTCGTCGTCGTCGCTGCGAACATCCCTTATGACTTCAAAATATTTCTCTCTCTCTCTCTCTCCTCGCGTATCCGTCACTAGCGCGTACACCGTCGCAGAGATTGGGTACAATTTCGAAATTTAAATTCAACCACCCTCGGTGTCGGCGGAGTCCACCGCCGCGCGCAGGAGAGGCAGGTAATTTCGGGTGATATCCCGGGGACGGATGGACTTGAAATTACTCGGGTATGTATATAACGCGAACGAGCGAACGTGATTCGACCTCGTTTGAAAATTTGATGCCGAAGTGCGCGCGCGCGCGCGCGAAAGAGAGAAAGAGAAAGAGAAAGAGAGAGAGAGAGAGAGAGAGAGAGAGAGATAGGCACTCGCGTACAGTGCGTTTGTGTGATATAACGTATTTATACTTTTCTTTTTATTCGAATTTGTCACTTGGATGTGTGGAGTTGAAAAATGCGTTACGCTTGATTCGATCTGCGCTTTTATATAATTACTTTGATGAATCTTCATCTACTCTTTGATGATTAACGAGATTGACCGATCGTAACACCTGTTTTTATTATAGCTTTTACAATTTTAAAAATGTTTTATCAATTTTCTTTTTTCACGAGGCTAAATAATAATATCATCAAAAGAGATCTGAGTGCAAAATTGTAATCGACTTTAAACGAATGCAAAAGAGTATAAATTAATGAATACGTTTCTCATTTACATGTTTTAAACTCATTTTCATCTTCATTAATACAAGAAAAACTAAAAAGAAAAAAATAACAAAATGACGTCGTTTATTAAACACGGGTAGATCGCTCAGAATTTATCTCTCGTGATTTCGTCATTAAAAACGAAAATCTATTTTTGCATCGACACGATATGCATTCAGAGTATATCGCCGTAACTTAATTATAGAGCCTCTTCGCGAGCAAACGACATAATCTTTGCAGGGACAAAAGAAAAAGTATATAAAGGAGTCAAACGCTGTTGTGCGCTACAAACCGGGACAACTTTGTGAGATGAATAACCAGCGAGGCGTGTGTCGGTAAAGGCTTATTCGACACCGCAAAGGCTGCCTCTCTCTCTCTCTCTCTCTCTCTTTCTCTTTCTCTTTCCGTAATAATCGCAAGGTGGTAGCGAAAGCTCTCTCTCTCTCTCTCTCTTTATCTCGAAAGGAGTTTTCGAGGTGAGGAAATTTATATTTCCCCGATGACCGCGTCGTCGTCGTCGTCGTCGTCATCGTAACCGCGAGAGATAAGCCAATTACGAGTTCGTTGAACGCATAGTTTGAAAAACTACGAGGGAAAATTGTTCCTCGGATTATAGAAAATACCAACAAGATATAATATTATTAAATCGATTTTAAGCAGGAGCTGTATGTTCATCGACGCGGAATAAAGTCGCACGGGATATTGAAATAAATTATGCGCATCGTCGATATACGCGCGGGAATGGATGCGACCGGTTGTTCATACTTCGTGTGAAAATAGAAAATATAAAGAGAGGACTATATATCGAGAGTGCAATCTGCTTTTTAATTGAAGGAAAATAGAACGAAGAGGGAGAGAAGGTGAGAAAATGAGACATACGAGAACAGAGAGAGACAGAGAGAGAGAGAGAGAAAGAGGGAGAGAGAGGGAGGAAGAAAGAAAGAGAAACGTTTGCTATTCGCGCGTGAGCAGGTGAATTTATTAGTTTGCTTTCGGTTTGATGTTATTTGGCGAGCTCGATGACGAGGGGAAGCTACGCTTTTAATTAAAGAAGATTTTAATTAAATGCGCACTCGAACGGTATAAATAAAAGAAAAAAAAAAAAAAAAAAAGATGGAATATTAGCTTGATATTAACGCGCGGAAAGGATTATTTCGCGATGATCGCGACAACATTTTTTTCGATTTTGGTAGAACAAAGTAGTATGTACATTGATGAAATTGCATCGTCACGCTTTTGTGTTTGAATAATTATCGATTGTCGTATTTAAAAAATTATCCTTTTGCTTGCTTAACGTTTTGCGAATGCAAACATCAAATTCTAAATCGATTCCTTCAAAAAAATATATACGCATTAAGTGTGTTCGCGACGATATGATTAAACGTATCGTTAATATTAAAAACATTTGAATAAAGTATATGCATATAGAGAAATAAAATACATTCTAATTAAGCAACATTTGGAGCGACATTGATATGTAAACAACCTTTTCAAGCGGCTAAACGGTCGGATAACGGATATCTAAACACCGGCTTACGTCGTCAATGAAAAAGCGCATAGAAAGCAAAAAAGGCACATGGACTTATCAAAAGAAGAGGCACAAACGCGACTGAGGAGAAGAAAAAAAAAGGAGAAAAGGAAACGTAAAGAAAAAGTAGTCGTCGTCGTAGTCGTCAACATATATGAGTATAAAAACGAGTATAAGAGAACGAGAAAAAGAAAGAGAGAGAGAGAGAGAGAGAGAGAGTAGGGGAAATAGAAGGAAAGGGAGAAAGAAGAAAGAGGGTCGGGCGCTCGACTCTTCAGGCAATTGAGATGTAAAGAGCGCGAGAGAGCAGAGGCTGAGAATGGGGTAGTCGAGGACATCCCATGAATATTCATAGGACTGCGCGACACAGCCAAATGATTATCATAGAACTCAATTTCGCGGAAGAAGAGAGAAAGAGAGAATTAATGAAAAATAAGAAAGAGGAGAGAACATGCTCTCGTGTATATAACGTAAGCGCGCGAGGAAAGAGGCGTCGGTACATTGATAATCATTGCGCGCTAATCCGAGGTCCGCCAACGGGCAATTGTCACGAGAGAATTAAAGAGTCGCGACCAAACCGCCGAAGGAATATGTTTTCTTTCTCGCTTGTTCGCGAAACTTTCTTTCCTACTTTCTTTTTATTTTTGTTTCTTTTTTTTTTCTTTATCTCCTCTTTTCTCACTCTCTCTCTCTCTCTCTCTCTCTCTCTCTCTCTCTCTATCTCTCTTACTTTCCATGGTGAGAAAAGTTTTTTTAAGTGGGCTCGTAATTCTCCGCTCGAGAAAGAACAGGGAAAAATGAGAGTCGCGCGGATGAATTAATCGAAGAGCCATAAATGGTTCGTAAAAAGGCTCATTCAACAATTAGAGCGTACGGCTCTTTGAGACGACGATGTGAAAAAAAAGATCCGTCGGCCTTTCTTGGGGTAAATTGTGGGACTCCTACTCGGGTTTATTGACTGAATTAGTCGCCGGAATGGTTTATTGATTTATACGCCCGAGCGGTAAAAGAAAATTTGATTTGTTCGTAATTAGTTTAACGTTAAACGTATGATGTCAAAAGTGCTTTTAAAACGATGTTGCCGCGAAATATAAAAAAATAAAGTCAATTAATTTTCTTTTAAAAGCAGTAATTTTAATAAGGGGAGGTTAAAAAAAAAAAAACGAAACGATTATTCAAAATTAAATATTTCATGCGTTTGTAAAGGCAAGTCGAAACGAAATAAAATTTTCGCGAAAGAGAGAATTTTCGTGCCTGTAGCCGCAACATTAAAATCTCAAAATCGGTAGTAAAGTAGCAAAGCGAAAGCGTCACTCAAAAAGAGACTTTGCCTTTACAAACTTACACTTTGACAAACAATTTCAAAAAGTGAGACAGACGTATTGAAAATGTTTCTATGCGCGAGTTTTGATAAGGATAAAGTACTCGAATTTTCAGATGTAAGTGTACTACTGACATTTAAAACCCACTTTAAGACTTTGATTTTGATTTTAAAATAAATTCATTTTTCGTTGGAAAAGCTCATCAAAGCAAATTGTGTAATGCGATCAAAATTAAATCAAAAGCTACATCGTAATAAAACTTTGATATTTTTAACGATTTTATAAAATTTTTAAAATATATCAAGCTAATTTTAAACTTACTTTTTACTTTTAAAACTATATATCAATTTAAAGTTTTAAAGATTTATTATAATTTCTGTATCATCAACGCGTCAAACGAAGAGGACGAAAAACTGGTCAAGGATCGCTTACACTCGAGGGCCAAACCGCACAAAGAAAGAAACGGGACAAGAGAAAAAGAGAAGGAAAAAAAGGCATCTCTCTTTCTCCGCTAGATCGAACACAACAGCCGGCGCGTCATTAATTTGCGGTGATTCGCGTCAAAAGACGAAGGAAAGGTGCGCCGCTGGCGATGCCATAAGTTTCCGTACCAAAAGAAAGAGAGAGAGAGAGAGAGAGAGAGAGAGAGAGAGAGAGAGAGAGAAGGACAGAGGTAGAGTTATTAGGTGTGCACAATAATGGAGTACATCGTTCTCTTTCTCTGCCCCCATTCGCTGCTCGCCGAGTCCACCTACGAAATACTTCTCAATCGCGACCTTTTCGACTTCCGCTCTTTCTCTGTTTTCTTTTCTTTCTCTCTCTCTCTCTCTCTCTCTCTCTCTCTCTCTCTCTCTCTTTCTCTCTTTCTCTCTTTTCGTCTTTCGAGACTAATAGAGGAGTAAGTGCGTAATCGTTTCTGCTTGCAAGCTTTGAATTTAAACGCTTGAATTGCTTTGATTGGAATTGATCTTTTGTAACGCAGACTACAACAGAATGTCAGATGAATTATTTACTCGAGTGCTTGGATCGTTTATTTTCCTCATCGTTTTATACATATAATTATTGCGTACTCCAGCTTTGTAATAAGAATTTGTACTGCGTTTACTTTTATTGAATAATTGGTCTGATTTTAAAATAACACGTTACGTTTTTATATGCCTTTTAATTCTACGAAGTTTTAAAAATAGCCGACGCCATTTAACATTCGATGCGTTTGTTGAAGAAATTTTTTTAATTTTAACAAATTTAATGTAAATTTTTTTCTTCAATAATAATAAAATATCACAATTTTACAGCGGCGAGAAGAAAAGAATTCATCATTGAGAAATAATTAATATTTCATGTTCGTAGAGTAAAGCAAAAAAAAAAAAAAAAAAAAGAGTTTCGAGTTCTTGTTGTTCGTATTTAATACGACAAACACGAATCAGTCAAGGATAGTTTCGTTGAGCTCCATTAGCACAACAGGAAAACAAAATTCACCTCGGATCATTCGGATAGCCAAAATTCTGCGGAACAGAGAGAAAGAGAGAAAACGAGAATGTCTCAAATAGCAATGAGTAATATTCAAGGTAAAACTAAAAGCCGCAAGGAGTCAACTTCGCTTGCATTCGAAACATCGTAGTTCTGTGTTTCCGCTCTATGCAATCGCCGCGCGACAATCGGACCGAGCGTGAAAAGTAGCTCACCCGTTTATTGGAGAAATTTTCGATTGATGGTTGCGAGATTATTTGCCGTAAAGATCGAAAATCGCTCAACAATTTAGGTTTTATTTTTTCTTCATTTCAGCGGGAATTTCTTTATGAATTTGTTTTACGTTGCTAGAATTTAGATTTTTGCTCTTCTAAGTAATTGTTAAAGAATGGAGATATTGTGTGCAAATTTATGTGAAATTTGAGCTCAGTCGATATAAAAAAGTGAAATAAAATTTATATTGTCAGAAAAACATTCCCAAGAAATCTTTCTTAATACTTTCTTAATACTTTCTTTTTCTATTTTATAATTTTTTTTTTTTTTTTTTTCTTTTTTTTAATAAATTCCAAATTTGTAATTTCATTGAGTTTTTTAAACTATTGTGATAAACTTTCTCCGAAATTTCAACAATTTTGTAAATAAATAAGCAATTATGCGAGTAAAAATCTTTTTGATGCATCGTTCAAACTTATTTGAAAAAGAATTTATTTTACAAAAAAAGGAGTACTACTACTGCTTCGTCGTGTCCAACCAAGGTAAAATCCAACAATGAGACAGTCCGTGTAATCCCCGACACGATGTAGAAAGATAAGACTCTAATTCACATCTAAACAGGTAGGAAACATCGTCGTAAGCTGTCTCGCGTCATTGCGCTAGAGAAACTCACTGAAAAGCTGTGGTACACGTTAGAGTTATATACACCAAAGGACGGAAAGGCCGCGCGACGGGTTTAATCTTTGAAAATCTCATTGCCGAGGCAATCGAGCGTCGTTTCATCCCGATATATACGTTCACATATTCTCTTTCTCTCTGTCGCATTAATCGTGTAAATGTGTGCGTATGGGTGTATGTATATAAACGCGCACACAGAGAGAATAAAGGTATACGTAGGGCCGAATAAATCGATGCTGCAGAAAATTCTCATAAATATTTATTGAAAGAGGAAGGGGAAAACCGCGTCACCACGCGCGCGCGCGTTCGCCCTTTTCACGCAAGATGCCACCGAAAATGTTATATACATATAGATATATATATATATATATATGTATACATAAAGAAATACACGCATTCGACGGATGTATATGTGCGCTTGTGTCAGAGGGAGAATGAGAAAAAGCGGCATTGTGGCAAAGGAATCGCGGGAGGAGATCCACGCTGTTACGATGATAATGAGATTGCTCTTTTTCTCTCTTTTTATATACGTATACCATCGCCCCTGTAGCCTTACTCTTCTATTCCTTTGACATCGATTTTCACCTCGCTTTTGTGTGTGTGTGTGTGTGTGTGTTTGTGTGTGCAATGTAATATATGCGTATAAAAATTGCGCTTTTTTGCGCACGTTTATATATAACAGCGGTGTAAAAACTTTTGAATAAATATTGTCGATTGTTTGTTGAAAATTTACGTTGAATGGCACATTAACGAGTTCATTATTACAATTACTTAAATTTATAAAAAATAAATGGAAAATAATTTAAAATTTTTTTATTTTATGCGTAGAGATCGATAAAAATTTTCGTTCATGAACTGGTATATCTAAAATTATAATTTTATTAAAAATTTAATGGATTTTATGGTAAAAATAAAAATATTATTTCAGTTTAATAAATACTTTAATACAATAAACATTCGTTTTAAAGTCTGTGTAACATGTTATCCGTCTTTGTATAAATTAAATTTTCACAATTCTCAAATTTAAATACCTGTAGAATTCTGATGGAAGCTATCGCCACTGCCTTACAATATACATTTATTGCGAAAAAATAAAAATTTACACGCGGCATATTTTATAAACTACCTTGCGATTTCGTATTCGCAATGAAATCGGTAACATCGTAAAATCCATATACGAATGCATAAAAAAATATATGTACAAAATTTATAAGAGGTTATAATATGTACCCCGGTAAAAAAGAAGAAAAAAATTATTTCGCATCTCATCCGATAATAATGACGACCGAGCAATTGGATAGCGCGTGTAAGTAAATAAAGCATTGAAAGGGCCGATAATAACAGCCGGTGCGTACGAAAATCCCGTATCCTTCGTCGCGTCATTGAAAAAAGAAAATCAGAAATGGTATATTACGCGTAGGTGTAATACGAAGAGAAAAGGAAGAGTAGGAGGAACGAAAGAGAGAGGGAGATAGATAGAGAGAGAGAGAGAGAAGCAAGGGCATTACGTGCCGCGGCTAACTCGAATCGATATGCAGCTGGAAATTCTCATAAATATTTATGCAGTCCAGCGTTGGAACCTGTATATATACCGGCGCTGCTGCTCATATTGTCGAGAACGAGTAAGATAGAGGGAGAGAAGAAAGAGGAGGGAATGGATGACAAGTTGCAATTGCTATGCCGACACACGAGAGATTTTTCGCCCGCGACCGCGTAAGCGCGCACCTTTTTTATTTTATTCACTTAATAGCGCCGGGAGAATGAAGAAATGAAAAATTCGTATTCGTTAACGGATGTTTCCTCGATACTAGATGCAGACGTATCATGAAATTTTGAGCGTTTTATATCGGTAGCATAAATATATACATATCACATCCACGTAGGTGATGATGAATAATTTGTGAATTCAAAGGCAAAATTATTATTGATTTGATTAGTTTTTGCAAATGTTTTAATTGTAATACATGTTATCGTTTTAAAAAATTTCGAACGTTCAGAAGAGTTTTATCGATTGAAAAAATGTGATTTTATTTCTATTTTAAATATTATTGTTATTGTTGAAAAATTGAAAGTGTTTGAAAAAAACAAAATATTTTAATAAAAGTTTGATATATGAGATGACGAAAAAAATAACATTATTAATATACATATATATAAAATATTTTTTGACGTTTTAACGAATGAATTTTAAAAATTGTTAAACTTTTCATTTAAAAATAAAATAAAAAAAAAAAAATTTGTTCGGCATTCTTCCAATTTGTGACACTATGTAGTACCATTCATTTTAAAAATCAGTAAATTGCTCGTCACCAGATGTGACGAGCAATCTAGTGATTTTTCAAATGAATAGCACTCGCAAAGTGGAATGAATTCCAGAAAATTTACTGTAATTGCTTTCGAAGCATTCAATTTCGTACTGCATGAAAATTCGAATTCGAACGACTAGAAAATATTTTCTCAATGTGATTGAACACTTTTGATGATAAAACTAATATTAAATAAATCATCCCATTAATTTAACATTCAGGATGAATATTAGATATTTCACATTTTATTATATTCAATTATAACATATTTAATAATATAACATTAAACGCTGCATATAGTTATCAATTTAATATTTTTTTAACTTATTCGTCGTTACCGTTATTTTTAATTAAATAAAATTTTTTATAATCTCATGAAGAACAATTTTAAACAAGATAAACATTTTATTTAAAAATACGTATTAATGTAATAATTTTAAAGTGTAAATATAGGTACGACGACAACAAGGTAAGCTCTAGGAGAGAGAATACGAAGGTAACATATCGAAGCAACAACTTGTTAATAAAAATTCCGTCGCACAATGCGGAGGAAAAAAATAAAGCCAAAAAGCTACCGGGCAATTATAATACGAGGCACGCGTCATCCAGTAATTTTCGTGCCGCAAATAACTAGATTTCCCTCCCGCACGCGCATTAATTCAGGGCGCGCTCAGGCATCGGCATAACATCCGATGCGAATAAAATTCAACGCACACATGCACACCTGTCATCCTCCTCTCTTACCATTAAAATTCCTCTCGCGTCCGAGATACTTCTTAAACAGCACCGGCATATCACTACACTCCAGTCATCGCAACTACGACACCATCGGTACGTCTCGAATCCACTTCACTAATCCCACCAAAAGACAAATAATTATAAAAAAAAATACACTTTTCACTAACAAAACAAAACAAAAATATAGAAATTGAAGAATAAAATAAAAGAAAAGAAAAAATCGCAGCGTCGCGATACAATAACGAACGCGAACGAAAAAGAGAAGCAACTCGGGCGATCGCACGGACGCGACTATATGAAAAATATGAGAATCGTCGGCGAGAGAAAGATTCCACACGGGTGGAGGAGAAGGAGAAGACGCGCCGTAGCGAAGCGCGCGCGCGACGAAACTGTGCCGGTGTTACGGGCACGAGCGAGCGGCTGTCCATACAGCTGTTCGAGAGAGATAGAGAGATAGAGAAAGAGAGAGAGAAAGAGAGAGAGAAAGAGAGAGAGAGAGAGAGAACCTGAGTGAGCCTGCTGTTCCACTCTCTCTCTCTTCTCTCTCTCTCTCTCTCTCTCTCTCTCTCGGGTCCTTCGGACCCCGAGTCTTTTGTCAAGGAGAGGGGGAAGAGAGCCACTCGAGCAAGCGAGACAGAGGCGGAAGCGTGCGCCCGCGTGCAGGATGCGAGATATCCCGAGGAAGGAGAGAGACGGAGTTATTTTATTGCAAATTCCTTCGTGGATTAGGACGAGTTTTGGTTCGTCGACGCTTTTCTGTTGCTTTATTTCGTTCTTATACCTTGATTCTTTGATCATTAATTTGAGGAATTTTTTTGTTTCACATCGAGTGTTGGTACATTTTTTTTTTTTTTTTTTTTTGCATAATTTACTTTTTTATATTTTATTTTATTTTTTTTTTTTTTTTTAAGGAAGTTAAACATATTTACATGTCTTACGATAAAAAATTGATGAAAAAATGAAATATTGCTACTTAAAAATGTATAAGATTATTATTATATTAAATTTAAATGTATTAATATAGTAACCAATTACATGTGAGCAGTAACATTGTCGGAGATGCACCTTATAAGTCATTGAATAATGTGACATTGCGTTAAAAATGACTAATTACAATTTGCAAATTGAATAATTTAGATACATATTTGCAAGAATTATTTATTCAAAACACGCTTCATAATACTTTTGCAATACAATGCGTCTCTTACTTAATTCTACAAGTTCAATGCAAAAAGTTGTAATATGGAAAGTTGTAACAGGTAATATAATATGTTAAAATTGCTTAAGCAAAATTATATTTACTTGTTCGAAACTTTTCCTTTTACAATTTAATTTTTACAGTTTGCGTTTTTTATTAAAATTTTTTTTTTTAATAATTTATTACGACGTTCGTATGATTATTAAAATCTTTAATAAAAAAAAAAAAAAAAAAAAAAAAAAAAAAAATTAATCATTAATGTCGATCAATTAATTTTACGAGTGAAATATTATTCTGAAAAATCAATCGGAGAAAATATCTTACTTTTTTCACAAGTCAATGCACGAGCTGTTGCTTTTCGCAGGCGAAAGCGACTCCCCTCGCAGAAGAAAGAGGGAAAAAGAGAGAAATAAAGAAGAAATTAAATCACAAGGGCGCGCGCGCACTCGCAGAGTGAAAAACTGCCCGGAAGGAGGAAGAGCAATATATACATAAGCGTTATAAAAACGAGAGAACTCGCACGCACAACGAAAGAAACCACAAATGGGAAACGGACGAGAATGAGAGAGAGAGAGAAGGGGGGAGGGGCGAAACGGAAGAGCGGGAGTTTGTGGGAAAGTGGGCCTTGCGTAATGCGCGAGGGGTGAAAGGCCCCGAATGTGAGATAAAGAAGTAAACGTTAAATGTAGGCGATCGGTGCGCTGCAACGTTCTGCCATTGATCTTGGGCGGATGCAGCGCAAAGAAAAAAAGACAATGGATGAGAAAGAAATAAAGAATGCGCGTCGCTCTCGTCAAATTGAAAAATGTTTTATTACCGCGTTGAGATTGGATAATTTTTCGTTATTTATTGGGTCTTGACATGATTTAAAGGTTTGTTGTTAAAAAAAAAAAAAAAAAAAATAAAGGAAAAAGACTTTATAATTATTAAAATAAAATATAAATAATTTACGATTTATTTATTAAAGAGTTTAGCCTACTTACCAAAACCTTCATATCTCAATTTTTGATAAAATCAATAGACTCACCTGTAACACACAAACAATATACATTGTATATTTGTTAATGCTTTTATATAAAAAATAAAAAAATATTTAAAATACATTTCTAAAAATTAATAATAATTCATACACAGATAGCCTTTGAAAAATTTTTCAAAACGCACGAGTGCATTCTGTTTATTTTTTGACATTGTAGCCCGCATGTTCCGTTCCCGATGAAAATGAAAAACTAACGAAGCGTTAACGAAACAAGATGACTAACGAGGACTACATATCGTCGAAGCGTATGATGTACTGTGAATTTTCCCGAGGCATAAGTTCGCTTCCGGGCTTTAGTTGGGGATGCGGAAAATGGGATTATAGATTACGCGAGAGAGGAAAGGTACAGGAAGGACGGTGGGAAGGGGACATTCCTCTCACAGGATAAAAGCGAATTTGCTTCGTCTCTTCGAGAACGAATTTTCGAGAGAAGAGATGACTCGATCCTTCTTCCCTCGTACGTTTTACTCTCTGTCGCCCTAATTTTGCGTGAATTGCTCGAATAATCAGGTGCGCTAGATCGCTAGACGTTGTATAAGGAACGCAGAGAGAGAGAGAGAGAGACAGAGAGGAAGAAAGAGAAAAAAACTCATAAAGAGGTAAAGGGGGAGGGGGGAGGTTAGGGAAGTGGAAACGTATGCACTTTTGGTAAGTATTACGCTAGCTAGTTATACGTCCAGTTACATTTGGAATGTTACATATGCACTTTGGTACCTATTGTGGTAGATTATATATATATCAAGTCGGCTTTGGAAGTCTTTGCTACGGTATAAAGCAATTACGGAAACTTTACGTGTGCATAATGTTATATGCCGTCGTTCTTTGTGAAACTATTTCATTCGTTTCAAAGTGCAACAATTGTGTTGGAACAAACGGAAAAGTTTTATCAAATTTAACTCTTTTTTTCTCAAAAATTTATTTAAACGATTACATAAATTAAAAAAATTTGTCAGACACCAAAACGAAAAGAAAAAAAAAAGAAAAATTCCAGCGTTTTGCCGTCGAGTAAGATCTATCCTTCCGAAACATTTCCACAAAAAATCGTGTAAGCGATTTCTCTCTTAAATGTAAACGTACACCTTTCCACGCGCTCGAGCAAAGCTTACATAAATATGCAAATCACTGAAAACTTTGCTTACTTCGCGCATTCCGCGCCATTACCTTCCACTCGTGGGAGGTATCTGGGTAACTTGTGCGCGCAACTCTGTAAAAAGGAGACTCTTAAACAACGGAAGGGATGGATAACGTCGCTCGTCACATCGAATAATTCACGTAATCCGTTTTATAACTCGGAAAAGAAAAAGCCGCGTATTCTCTTTCGCGTTCGTTCGACGTCGCGCTCGCGTCAGCCTCGAGAGAAAATCTCCCGAAAGTTTCGTTCGCTCGACTTACCGAAGAAGCGATGCGTTGTAGTAAAAAGAAGAAGAAGTTGGAGAAAACTCGGCTTTCGGAAAGTGTAAGAGAGAATCCATGCAAGAAAAAGGCGAGTCGAACGTTAGCCGGCGGCGGTGTGTGTGTCGGTGTTGGGAAATGAAAAATGAAACGACAATCGGCTTTCGGCTCGTGATATCTCAGGTAAGAGGAACGAGAGATAGAGAGAAAGAGAGAGAAAAGTGTCTCCGTGTAAGTGTGCGTATCTCGCTTTTTTTCCCCGGGCCGACTACACCGCCGCTATGTGTATACGAACGACGACGATGGAGTTGAATTTGGGTCAACGTCAAATGTGAATTGAAAAGTGGCTGAATCGAAATGGGCTGCTATCCGTATGTCTGAAGTAGTATTTTTAATAAAGAAATTTTAAAGCTTAATATGAACTTTTTTTTTTCAACAATATCATACATAAGAATCACATGATATTGTGTTAAGATAAACAAAGTTTTTCAATATAAAAAAGTAAAATATATTTTTTTAAATTAAAAAAAAAAATACATGAAATCTTAACTATATAATGAAGATTATTTAGAAATAAATAATTAAAAAAATTATTATCTTAACCGAAATAATTCATTGATAAAAATTAAAAAGCATTTGAACAAGCTATAATTTAAACTTGTCTTTTACAAAGAACTAAGTTGATTCTAGATCCAAAAGCTTTTTAAGAAAAGCTTTGGAACTTTGTAGAATTTCGTGTAGCCGCGCCGCATCTTCCTTTTTTTTTTTTTTTTTTTTTTATTTTTAAACCTCACCGTCTCACTCTTGCGCTACTTCACTTTATCCGTCTTTTTTGGAAATAATAAATAATATTGCGTCGCGTTGAGAAAATATGCACTTTTATATAAAGTGCAGTGCACTCGGATATTCCCCGGGTGATGGGAATGTAAAGCGTTATACTCGGGATGACCTACTTTAAAAAACTTCTTCTCTCATTTTCCTTCGTAGCTCGTCCTTAACCCATTTCGCCAATTATATTTTACACCGGCAACTCCTTTAGATTCTCGACAGAGAACTAAAGAGAGAAAACATCTGTTAACAGGTAGGAGGACTTGCTCTTTTTGACTTTCGAGTATCGAAAATTGTAGGTACTATAACGACTTTACTTTGTACCCGTTATAACTGAATTGTAATAGGATTGTTAATTATTTAAGAAGTGCCAAGGTATATTCTTAAAACTTTACTTTTGGAATTGCCTTTTTTTCACATTTTACACAAAAAACATTAGAATGCAAAGGAAAAAAAAGAAAAAAAATAATCAAAAATTTCAAAGAGAAATTTCGTAATAAAGATGCTAAAAATTTAAATAAATTACGGTAGACAAAAAAAAAAAACATTCTTAACATATTAAAACGAAAAATGGTAAATTTTGTTCGATCGACGCAAAACTCGAGATTAAAACAATGCGAGGCTCGTATTTAAGCTTATACTTTCTCCCGTGCAAACTGCACATTTCAAATTTTCACAAAAGGCAGTAGCAACGGTAGCAGTGCCGGCATTTCACGCTCTTACACCTGAGAACAAGGCGAGCCAACTTTAACTATAAACGCCGGCGACCCAGAGATATAGAGAAAGAGAAATAAACGGGAAAAGCAAGCGACAAAAAACTGAAATTCACGATAGCCACGGCGGTTGCTCGACGAAACGGGGCCGCTTTGTTTCCCTTTGTTTTTTCCCCTCAGGGAGAACGGTGAGGGAAAACGACGACAACGACCGCCGCCGCGTCATCTGCACTTGCGCATCTCCGTTACGGCGCGCACAAGTGACGCGCGTGGTAACCAGGTGTAGACGCGTGTACATCTACCGCGCGTTTAATACCGGTTCCGCTGCGCGTCTTTGTTTCGCGAGAGGAGCTCGCGAGATGCGCACCACTGGGGTATTCGTGGAAGTTAAGTAGATTCTGACGCGTTAGTTGCAGAGACGAAACGCTCTAGGAATTTACAGACGCATGGTGGAATATGAGCATCGGGATACTTTACGACGACTGTCTACCCCGACGATGTACGAAGAAAAGATTCGCGTGTGCGAGAGAAAGAAAGGCTGCGAGAGGAAGAAAAAGCTAACGACGCCGGTAATGTTGCCCTTTTTTTTCGGGCATGGGAATGCGCGTGTTTGCTTTCGAGTAAAGTGAAGTCGGTGTTTTACTTGGCTGGTAGTATGTTTTTGGAATTAGAATGTGGTGGCTTATTGTTTTTGAATAATAAATGCATGTGTTAATAGATAAGTCAATGGATAGTTAGCAGACGAATTATCTTCTTATTTCTATTAATTAAGCCCGATAAAATTCACAAAAATAAACAATTCATCTTCGACTAATTTCAAGCGTTAAAATTTCGAAATAATATATCGTTCTCGTCAATGACCCGTCGGTTATCCCGAAAAATGTGTACGACCTTTTTTCCAAAAATAGCACAAAAGCATCAATTATAATGACGAAAAAATTGCTGATATACAATTATTAATAAAGCGCGACGAAGAAAAGCTACCGAGCTCTTCGAAATGAAGAAAAAAAAAAAAAAAACGAAAAAAAACAAAAATAAAGAAGAAGAAACGAGTTCGAGTCGGTAAGAAGAGGAGCCATACGCTACCGACGATGAATGTACAAAAGTTCGAGACAACGTTTAAAAAAAACAAACGGAGAGCTAGACACCGAGGGATTTACGAGCTCGCGCTCTCTTTCTCTCGGCTAAAAGGAGAGCTCGAGGAGCGCAAAGGGCACGCGCCCGTTTACATACACTCACTCTCTCTCTCTCTCTCTCTCTCTCTCTTCTGCGTTGAGAGAAAGAGAGAGAAAGAAATGTAAGCAGGCGCGCGCACACGCGTATGTGAGTGTGTATGTGTGGAAAGAGAGAAAGAGCTCGGTGTCCGGGACACACTTATGAATAAATTTTCAAGCGAATAAAGCGAGCGCCGGCTGGCGCGGCAGTTTGGTAGCGCGTGCCAAAAACGCCGTTTCCGCCCACGTCGCCGCCACCGTCGCCGACGCCGCCACCGCCGCTGCTGGCCTAATGTCCGCGCTCGACCTAACCGGGGAAATATGTGAAACGAGATACGGAACCACTCGAGGGCTTATTCTCTCTTTCTTTCTCTTTCTCTCCCCCCCCCCCTCTCTCACTCTCTCGCTCTCTTTCTTCTCTTCAACGAGCGAATTGGACGCGATCTCGAGGCTTGAGAATTTGAGGTAGTTTCGCGCTTGAGCGATCCTCGATCGAGTGGCAGGAACACTACTTCTTCTTTCTTTTTGTTTTTTTCGTTATTTTTTTTTTTTTTTTTTTCTGTTGTTGTTTCAAACTATTGAAAAGTTAAAATTTTGTGATTAATTGTTATTAAATTAACGGTTTCGATGACACGTAATTGTACAGAATATTAAATTGGCTTTTATTTTATAAAAAGATAAATTAAAACGTCGGTTCGGAAAAACAAAAAAGAAAAAAGGTAACAAATATTTTGAAACACGATCGAAGCTGATTTTATCGTGAATTAAATATTTCGGAATTGAAAAAAATATGTTACGGAAAAAATAGAACGAGATTACTTTTTTAATTATTTTTTTTTTTTTTTTCGATCGGCCTCTCCATTCTATATTTTTTCATAAAAATTTCAAACAATTTTATTCGTACTAAAGCAGATTGAATTAATATTTGCGATGCACACGGGATAGTCATAAAGTTTTAATCCATTAAAAAAAAAACGTATTTTAATGTTTTTAAATATGTATGAAATGATATTAAATTCTGGGAATACGATATTTTATAATTAATTTAAAATTTTGTCCTTATTGATTAATTAATATACGTTAATGTATTCTCTAAATATACAAATCGATATAATAATAACACTAGACATATTCAATAAAGATAATGTAATTCGAAATCGATATTATGCTACCTACTAACCTAAAACTCTTTCAGTTCTCTTAGCAACGAGTAATGATCTTTCACTGAGTCTAGAAAAAGTAACGATAAATCTACATAAATATAAATATCCAATTTACAATTCAGACATTATAAAAAAAGAACACAAAAAAAATAAAAAGAAAAATAACATAACTATATCTCACTTTCTCGCAAACAATTTTGATGATCGAAAAAAGTCGACGCGAGCTTTAAAAAACGAGAGAGAACGAGCTTGGAGCAAAAAATAACCGACGGGAGGATTAATTTTTCTGGCACGCGTTTTTTCTCTCTCTCTCTCTATATTTCTCTCCCTCTCTCTATCTTTCTTTCTTTCTTTCTCTTTCACGTCTCGTGCTTTGCGTACATTTTAACCACGCGGAGGACGGTTCAAGTAATCGTCCGTTTAACCCTTCCAACGGACGGTCTTTTTCTCGTATTTGCACTGAGCGAAGTATAAAAGGGGCTTTTCCAGCTACGACAACTACGTCGACGAAAACGACGACGATTAGTTGAAACGCTTATGTAGGGTCAGAAAAAGAACAGAAGAAAATAGAGTGCGAGAGCAAGAAAAAGCGAGAGAGAGAGACGTGGGCAACGTTCACGTATATATATATATATATATATATATATATATATATATGGACGTAAACGGACGAGTGTTTGGAGCTTCGGAAAATTGAATTTTATGCGGCGAACCAACGAAAACGAACGAACTAACGGCAAAGTGTAACGCGCGGTAATAAGAAAAAAGTGAAAAGGAATATTGGTATATAACCGATCTCTTCTCTCTTGTTCTCTTTCATTTATCTATATTTATCTGTGAAAACTCTCTCTCTTTCTTCTCTCAAACAGATAATCGAAATAAAGATAATCGAATCGGTGCGCAATAACGATATTTCACTTCGGCAAATACTGTATGTACGTTTTGCCACCGAAAGCGAGAAGCCAAGGAAGAAGAAAACGAAAGAGGTAGATGGAAAGAGAAAGAAAGAGAGAGAGAGAGAATGAAAAGTAGAAGAGATGACGAGATAGGGAGGAGAGAAAGACTAAGTGGCGGATACCGTGCAGTTCGCGAGTTGCAGCGCATTGTGACAAACGATTTGGCGGCTGCCCGGGGCTCTATTAATTTCGCGCTGGCGTTGCGCGATAAACGATAACGATATTATACCAAATTCATCGGCCTGATTGAAAACGGGCCACTTTGTTAGCCGCGCGACTCGTTATCGGACGTTTATTGCAGGTTAAATTTAATGCGACTTTTTTTTTCCTCTCATTCTCCCTCGCCTCTCCCCCCTTCCTCTCCCCTATCTCTCTCTCTTCTTCGATCAGTGGTATTGGCGACGTTAATTTTTCTTTTTAAATTAATGAGTATCAATTTTTAATTAATTTTTTTTTTTTTGAAAAAAATGTATATAAAAAAAATTGATCAAATTTGCCTTTTATCGAAATCAAATATGTAACAGTTTGCATTATCTTATTTGCTTAATATCTGCGCGCGCAAATTGAATTTTAGTATAAAAAACGAATGATGTTAAGATAAGGCTGATAAAAAAATATGTATTGCATAATATAACAGTTAAGTAAGAAAGTGAACATCTTTAAATATAAGGAATGCGAGATAAAGTTTTATCGCGTTATATTCTCGGCATGCGGCGGTAACGGAGCTTATGATTTATAGGGTCGAGACATTGCGGGTACGGAATAAAAAGAAAATATAAGGTAGCTGTTATACAAGGAAGCGATCAAAGATGTAAGAATCGACGAATGGAATTTATTTTGGAAAAGACGGGAAAAAAAGGTGTATATGTGAGAAAAGGGTATAGAACGTGAAACGTATGTGTGTATATATATGTGTATGTATAGTCTTTTGCTCCGTTTTTCGAATAAATAATGGCTTATCCGAAAGAAAATGGAAGGGAGGGGAAATAAAAAATCTACCGTAAACGCGGCTAATATCCACTCGATCTTTCTTCGCCGTCATTTTTCTCAAGCTTAAAATACAGCGAATGCTCGCAACTCACTTGTGCTGAATTGGATGTCTGCGCTCTACTTTCTTTTTCATTTCACGCAGACGTTAAGCGAATTCGTAATATTCGCTTAATGTTTCGATGACTGATTTGATACATTTTTTTTCGAAAAGACTTTTCTCTCAACACTTTTGGAACTTTATTTTTAATTATTTGTTTTTAATTAAAACGTACTTTAAAATTTATATTTTGACTGGTATATTCGCATGATTTTGATATATTTTATTCTGAAATTATCAAAAAAACAGTATCCAAAATTCTTTTTCTTATAAAATAAAATAAATTCATCGTGAAACTATCGGTAAAAATATTTATACCAATTTATCAAACATTTTTTTTTTTTTTTTTTTTTTTTTTTTTATCGCGCACAAAGAAGCCATCGAAAAGAAAAAAATCTTTCACACATGCCGGATGCAAATCAACGCGAAAAACAAAAAACAAAAAACAAAAAAAAAAAAAGGAAAAAGAAAACCAAAAAAGTAACAAAGCCGCAAAATAAAAGAGAGGAAAAGGTTTCAAAAATCGGCTATGCAATCGACGGTCCACCTGGACTTTGTGTGAATCTGACCATTAAAACTCTCGAGGCCGTCCTTTGGCAGCTATCGGCTATTCTGCAGCAGGTGCTGGCGCAACTCCGAGTGTACGGATAGCCTACGAAATTCTCACCTGGTCTCTATATCTTACCACGAGCTTTGCTCTTTCTTTCTCTTTCTTTCTCTTTCTTTCTCTCTTTCTCATTCTCTTTATACACCTATATAACATTGCTGATTCTATCGTTTTTCGATTCACCGAAGCCTCTCGTACATAAATTGACAAATAAAAGTAAAGGCGTTAAATCTTATGGGTTATTTTCATTTATTTATTTTTTAATTCAAACATACAGAAAAGATTTATTTTTTATAAGTATAACTACTCAAAATTAATAATACATACTTATCATAAAATAAAACAATTATTTTTAATAGAATCAAATATAAAGTTCAATTAATTTTCAGAAAATTACGATTGAATTATTACGAAAGAGGTCACATTGATTTTCTTTCTCAATTTCTTATCCTTTCTCGATTTATGATACTCTACGAAAAATATCCAAAATCAGTGAACAATTAAATCAAACGATTTATAAATTGTCCGACGAAGCAAGAAACAATAGAAGAAAAGAAATCCTCCGTCAAATGAAATGTAAGGCCAATGCAGAACCAACTTCTCGCCATCTTTTTCTTCCGCATGATTATTCCTCCCTCCGTACATTTCTTCGATGAAATCGATCCTTCCCGACGTATAAAATGCGCACCGCGTACTTCAATATTTCAATTCCACGACGTTCATACATAAGTATAATACATCCACGTATACGGGGAGCCGTAATAAAGCCGTCCCTGGAGAAACAAGCCGTAAAAGCCTTATCCCAGTGGTATGGAGAAAATTCGCTCGGACGATTATAGGTCACAATAAAGGACGCTAACACTCTTTGTTCACATACTGTACATATACATACATAGTAGTTTTTCACGATTTTTTGTGCCTTCATCTAACGACGTAAGTTACTTTTAACGCGAGGGAAAATTGTTTCGTACTTATCGAATTTTCCTTTACTTGAATTCTTAACATTATACTTATTTTCGCGAACCGACGGCAAAAAAATAAATAAAAATATATTTTCACCGAAAAACCCATCGTCCCATAAAATTTTCTCATCGCAAAAGGAACATTATCATATCTGGATAATCCGAAAATCTCCGAGCAACGCACAACGGAAACGCGATAAACAGCGATAAACGTCTCGGGAGAAGTGAGCGAATAAAAGCCGAGGGCGCGCACGCCCCTATCGACCCTTCGAGGAAAAATTCAGCTCCACGATCACGGCTGCCTCGCGCGCTAATACAGCGGAGCATAATACACCTAGGATTGCAACGGCACATCAACCTCGCGTAATTCCGTCTCGGCGCCGTCGTTCATCGCGTCCGAAGCTATTGCCTTACCAACGCACAATGGCGCACGTACGCGCTTGTGTCTGTATAATACACGCAGCGTATATCGATGCTTCGAAGAAGGACAACCAAAACAAAGACTTTGTCGAAGACGAATCTATATGTAAGGAAAAGCGAAGGCGTGTCGATTTCCTTGTTTGTTTGCTCGCCCTTTGTACTTACGCGAGCGATGGAAGGGCGAGAACTGCGAGATATCGGAGAGTCTCGAAATTTATGCGACTCTTGTTGGTTTGCGCAGACTATGCCATTAACCTGAAATAAGTCTTCGCTGAGATGAGAATGCTCGAGAGGGGTTGTTATTGAAATGTTCGTTTATTCGCCAGTGTTTATAGACTGGTTTCATTCGATAATACAAAAAAAAAGCGTAAAAAAATATTGATTAATACGATTATTTTTCTCGGAGAAATTCGCCAAAACACAATAATTTCCCATGGAAAATTCAGCTTAAATATAATAATTTCGCAAAGAAAATATTGGCAATACGTAACGTTATCCCAACGATAGCGACGAAAGCTTTTCCCTATAGTCTCTCTCATCCCACGGTAGTCCCACGCCGCACGCGAACACAACAACTACACAGGGGTGAACAAGAAGACGAGCATAAAGCAAGAGAGGGAAAGAGCTTTCCAACCCAATAAAACACGAAGATGGAGAAAAAGAGAGAAGAAAGAACGAAACAGGGGTCCGAGGAGAATACCTAGAGCCTACAGCTGGTGCGCGCGCAAAGTGCAACGTGTCGAGAGATCCAATCCTCTGTGCTTGCTACATCTATACATATATACGCGTAGATACGTATACGTAATTCGGGAGTAAAAGAAAGATAAAACAAAGAATCGAGCGCGCGCGCGAGATAAAGAGAGAATAAGTAAGCATTGGCCGCTTAGGAGTAACCATTCTCTTATTACTCCTACGTACAAAGAGAGAGAGAGAGAGAGAGAGAGAGAAAGAGAGAGAGATAGAGAGAGAAAAAGAGAGAGATAGAGAGGTTACAGCAAGGAGGAAAGATAAGATTTTAATCGAAAGGGATGGAGGAAATTATTGGCTCGCTATACGTACGTTTGCTCTACTTCCATTCCCTCTTCCTCTTGACTCACAAGGACTTTGAAATTCGACCGTATATGTTATAAGGCTGGTATTTACCTCGAGATAAATATCTCTTATTACGAATAAAAGCTGCTTTTTCGGGGGTGACAAGGGGGTAGAATAATTTTCGGTTCGATGGTTTTATCTTCGCCTCGTTGAGAATTAGCTTGTTCCTTACTCTCTCTCGTAGAGGTAGATAACCAAAGAGCGACCGAAATAACCTTTTCAGAAAGCTGTACGCTCAGGTTCAGGATATCTTTTTGAGTATCCCATAAAAGTAATATTGCCATAAAAATGCTTCGAGTTTTTAAGCTACGAGCTTAAGCTTGTTCGTTTTTTTTTGACAAACATTAATTAATTTCTTTGATTTCTAATTAAAAAATTCACACTTTTTTCATAAAGAATTGTGAAAAATTACTTTGTGTGCTAAAAATCGTAAAACAAATAGAAAAAAAATAAAAAAAACGAAAGTAATAGACTTTCCGCTCCAGAAAGTCGAAGTATCGTAAAAACTTCTTACGACTATATACGTGTCAAAGAAAATCTTCTGTCAAAAGATAAAGAATCGCACACGTGCACTCACATATACTCATCCGGAATTCTAAGATCCACAAAAGTCTCTACCTCCCTCTCTCTCTCTCTCTCTTTCTCGCTCTCTCTTTTCGGACTACAAGGGAGAGAAAAACGACGAGAATTATCATAAACGCGAGGATAAAGAGAGGGCGGTATAAAGTAGAAGAAAAAGAAGAAGAAGAAGAGCATCGGTGTCGGAAAAAGTTCTAGGCGTAAAAGTCTCTCGCACAAGCGTATATACTTGTGTATACATAAAGTGACGCGCGAGAAAAAGAAAAAAAGAGAGAGAGAGAGAGAGAAAACATGAGGTAGTTTATTATGAAAGACGAAACTAGAGGGTGAAGGCAAAGGAACGACGAAGGAGGAGGCGAAAAGTAAAAGAGAGAGTAGGTGCGAGAAAGGAGGTTAGGGGATGAATGACTAAGTGCTCGTGTCCTCGGATGAAGGGTAAATTTCCGTGCGAAAAAGACCCAGCGTCATCTCCGTCTTTCTTCTTTGTCTTTCTCTCTTACTTTCCCCCTCGCTACTATTTTTCAACTCGCGCGTACCCTCTCTCGAAATTTGAAAAATCTCTCGTCCTACATTGGCCCGGCAAAAAGCCCAATTTGATTATAAATCGTCGCGAACTTTAAAGAATTATTTTTGGTTTCTTTTTTTTTTTTTTTTTTTTTTTCTCCTACGTTGTGCACTTTTTAACACTTCGTTGTAAATAATGGAAACAAAAATCGATTATATAGTTAATTATAGATAAAAGGATATCGAAAGTTCCGAGTAGAATGTACATATGTAAATAGTTGAAATTTCTTTTACTTTAACAAACATGTGCGATGAACGTTAATTAATTGAAAACAGATGATTTTTCATGATATATAAATAAATATAGATGTAAATAAATATAAAAATAAATATATATGCATTTACTTGAGCTAATAGATTTATAAGCAATCGATAAATACTCAAATATAAATAAAAAATAATTAGGTATATCGAATTCAACTTATGCAATAACTTTTTCGTGTACATCGCTCGTGATATTGAACGGAAAATCAAATAATTACTATATACTCAAGATTTCTCTTTTTATCTTGACAAATCGAAAACGTACCTTTCAAAATATTTAAACTCCACTTCATCGTTTTAAAAATGTATATATGTACATATATACATATATATATACACACTTCTAATTATCAAGTACTCGAAAGCAACCGAAAAACAAGCGTCAAATTACAGAAGCTCCGTCAGCAAGCAACTCCGAAGCTCGGGCGCAGAATTTCCTCCAAAGTCCTTCTCTTCTACTACTTCTTCGCTAAAACTCGCTTCTCCTCGCGAGTTTTCATCGTCGTCGTCACTGCTGCTACTTCGCGAAAGCTGTGCCGCGCGGCAAACTCTCTCGTCGCGCAAAATTGCTCACCAAAACACGACTCACCCTCTTTCCAAGTATAACGACCGTGGAGAATCACGCGCAATCATGAAATCCAACGTAATTAGCAACGCGCGTGTGCTTATATAATTTAACGAGATATAGTGCGATTTCGTTCGTTGAATTCGCCTTTCTCTCTCTCTCTCTCTCTATCTATCTATCTATCTATCTATCTATTTCTATCTATCCATCTATTTCTCTCTAAGCAAAAGCGGGACACACACGCGTGCGGACATCGGCGATGCTGCTACTCTCTCTTGCACACGTGAAAACGTGTGTTATGAGGCCGTTATTGTATACTCTGTACGAATGAATGAGCTTATCTACCGAGCGTTATTAATTTTGCGCGAAAGATTATTAATAACTTCATAAAGTTGACGACGCAAGATTATAGCCGTTGGTCAGTTCTATATATATATATATATATATATATATATATATATATATATATATATATATATATATTCACTACCGAGTTTATGGAGTGTTTGTCGTTATTGTTGTTATTAACGACCTCGTTATTATTACGCTGGTTTTTTAACGCACGATTATTATATATCTTTGTTGAGGTTTTTTTTCTTTTTTTATTAGATTAACAATTTCACGCTTTGAAAATCAATTTGAGCGTTAATTTTCTAGAAAATTTCGAATACGAATGTAATTTGACAATAAAAGTGTTAACCGAACCTTTTAGTCTTTCATAAAAAACAGAACATTGGTCATGTTTGTAACCAATAAGAAATATGATAGGGTCGCGGTCGTAAATCAAAAACTAGATGCAACGGTTAGAGTGCTTACTATGAAACGCACGCTACATTTTTATTCATTGAATTTTCAATATAAATTTTATTTAAAAAAAAAAAAAAAAAAAAAAAAAAAAAATGTACGTCAATTTTATTTGTACGATGTACATGGAAAAATATTTTATAAAAAAATATCGTCAAAATAATTCTTCTTTTTAAATTTATTTACTTTGACTAGACTATTACCGTGATAGAATAAAGTACTTCTTATGATATAAAGTACTAAATGGAATGACATTTTTAATACACGCTAGATTACAATTTCCAATTAAAATTTGATACCCGATGTAATTTCAGCCTTTTTTTTCTCACACACAATCTACGTTACACAATTTAACCAAGACCACACTCGATTACCAAGAAATTTTTATCCTGTATTTATTTGCCTTTCAATAAATTTAATTAACGATAAATAAAAATGTAAACCTACCGAGACTCGATATATAAATTGTCGCTCGAGTTTCATCCGACACAAAATAAAATCAATCAAAAAAAAAAAAAAAAAAAAAAGTTGGATAGAAATATCGAAACGTCAACAAGAAAAACCGCGTTAGGGTAGCCCATGTCCTTCAATTATCCTGATGAAACTGTAAACAGAAAATTGTACACCAACTTGCCTCTCTCCCTCTAACTTGCGCTAACTCCAAGAAATCAAAGAAATTTCCCATAAATTGCTTGTTATTATATTTCCAAGAGAGGAAAGCTTGCCCCAACCCACGCTTTCCATATCCACCGAGGGTGGACGTCTACAGCCGAGAGAAATAGAAAAAGAGAAAGAGACAGAGAGTGTAAGGATGACTAACTGGAGAGAGTCGAGGGGGATGAGGAAGGAGAAAGTAAAATGGAGAGAGAGAGAGAGAGAGAGAGAGAGAGAGAGAGAGAGAACGCGCAGATGGTAAATAAGCGGAGAGCGGGAGTTTGTGCACGCGTGCGGGACGACGCTCTTGTACAATGGAGAAAGAGAGAGAGAAAGAAAGAGAGAGATGAAGCAGGGGTACGGTGGTGTCGTTGACTGTCCATTGGTCCGAAAAAAAAGGAAGATCTTTATCCGATGCTTCGATCGCGTATGAAAAGAATTTTTCGCGTGTGTACGGGTACATATACATATGCTCTCGTAATTTGTACTGCGACTTGTGCACTTGAATTATGTATAGAAGAAAATAAAAGTGGGTCGAGGTGATGATAGGGTCATTGAATTCTGTGTAACGAGAGTGATTTTGGTGCTATGACAACGAATACATATTTTTTTCCTTTCTTTTTCGTATTTTAATATCGATAAAATTGAGAATAGAGTTAAAATGTAGACTTTTATTGTATAAATTTTAAAATAGATTTATATAAAATGAAAAAATAAAATAAATATTTCTAATAAAATGTATAAAAATGAGAAATGCTAGTCTGGCCTATCATTTTCATAAAAATATCATATACGAGTACATGATGTAATAACGAAAACATTTATGTCTTAATAAAAATCGAGCGACGTGCATTCACGCCTTTATGCAATGCAGAAGTATTGATTTCTAATACCACATACACATACCTACGATTGGAAAAAAAGTTAAAACAAGAGAGTAAAAGAGAGAGAAAGAGAGAGGGAGAGAGGAAGGACGGTAGAGAAAGCTACTCGTACCGCGCTAGTTCGCGCAAGCCCACTTTAATTATTCATCGAGGTATCCTTTGTCAATAAATCTCAAAAAAGCTCTCTCTCTCTCTCTCTCTCTCTCTCTTCGCTGCAGTAGCATAGTAGACGTAGAACATCTACGATCGCGAATCCCCCAGGTATACTCTCTCTTTCTCTCTCCTTCCCTATATTCTCTCTTGCTCTCAAAATCGAAAGGGTTGAGATCGCGCACGCGTACATGTGTAGAAACCGCGCCGAAAATACGAGAGAGAGAGAGAGAGAATATCAGATATATATAGTATATATATATATATATATACAGACCAAAAAAGATTGCGTCGAGTCTGTCTCTTGTTTTCGTACGCGCGCTACGTACGTCCTCGTCGAATATAAATTTCTCGTCGGCTTATAAGAGCAAGAGGGGGTTAGGGGAGGAGAAACAACTCTCGCACGTGGCGTACCTTACTCTTTTTCCATTCTCTCCCGCCCTCTT
Source organism: Chalcis sispes (assembly GCA_949987625.1). Lineage (NCBI taxonomy): Eukaryota > Metazoa > Arthropoda > Insecta > Hymenoptera > Chalcididae > Chalcis > Chalcis sispes. The sequence continues at coordinate 65,039,015 of OX465098.1, forward strand.
CTCCCTTCTGTCTTTTTCCCCGATGTATTTCCCGCGGAGTATTAGCTGGTCCCGACACGTTTGCAAGACTTTTCCTCGCTCGTATTTCTTTTGTATGGGTCAGGGCGCGTGCGCGCATGGATTAGAGGGAGAGAGAGTTGGTTTCGTTGTATTAACGATGCGTGGACGCATGCGTTCGGTGTGTCGCATGACGTTTGGTACTTCGTTCGTAGTTTTATATCAAAGTCTGTGTGTGTTGTGTGTGTGTGTGTGTGGTTTGGACGAGCGAGAGATTTTTCACGGTCGACGGTTGTTGTTTAATCCGATTAAGTAGTTTCATGTCTATGCGATACTATTTTTTTTCATTTTTCTTTCTTTCTTTTTTCTTAGGCAGGTATCTACTTAAGCAGTTAACTATGTCGCTCTGTTTGTCAGTGCGCATATCTGTGTGTCGCGAAAATTAAACGATGACGAGTATAGTCAAGCGCAGAGTAAGTGTCGCTGTTGTCAAATATTGCATGAAACAGATACGTTTATTTAATAAAATTGCGACTTTTATTATATGTATACTCATTGTGACAAAAAATTCTGCCACTTTTCCATGACGAATATACTTGTCAAACACAGTTAACTGGTTAATCGTAAAGAAATATGAGTATCAATATCGAATTCGGTATTGTTTAATAAGATATCCATTATTAATTGCCGTATCAAATCTCTCGTGTCCGTCAATTGAAATTTTAAAAACTTGCCTTTATTTATAAAAATAAACAAAAACCGGCAATGCACTTTGAGCGGATAACAACGATTCTATAAATATTTCGATACAATATATATGAATACAAAGTATACTAAAAGAACTCATACACACACACATACACACACACACGCACATTCGGTGAGATTATTCACGTAACTTAGTAACGATATCGGTTATCGATTCCTTTGCACGTTCCGCAACAACGATCGCGCTAAAATTAATTGTCTCTCTTTCTCGCAAAAGGATTTCTCGAGTTTCTAATATCGTTACGCTCGGTAACATCATTGGATAACTTCGAAAAGTTCACAAATATCGATTTGCATCCAAAATTTACTACCGTAGACTAATACAATGTTTCGCTGCGAACTGATACTGATCAATGTTAGATTTATTAGTAATTTAATTAATTTTCTGAACTACGTCTACGTACAGTGTTTCGACGATATTCATAAATTTTTTATATCGAAACGATAAAATTGAAATTTTATGAAGGAATAATGATAAATAAATCGGCGATAATTCGTTCTTTTAGCTATGTGTATGTAAAAGAAAAGAAAAAGGAAGATAAAATTTATCGCATTTTTGTTTATACGCAGCCATGCAATGAGTTCGAATATATCTAATAAATACGATCTCTCTTTCTCTCTCTCTCACTCTCTCGGTATACCAAAATACTTTGAATTCTTTGAGCTTTTTGAGCGAAAATTTCGGCAAATTTCACCCATACGTTTCGTATATACTTTAATAAAAAAAAGCCGTACATTTGCACGCGCATATATCTCAAAAGTGAAAAAAAAAAAAAAAAAAAAAAAGAGATGAAAAGAAGTAAAGAGGTTTGTTCGTAAATTTTTTATATTTGTTTACACTTTCGTTGCGTTTATGATGTCGCGCGTACATATCGATTTCTGAATTTCATATTTTTCGGCGCGTGTTTATGTATTCCGGCACTCTTTGACAAGCCAGTAGTGTAGATATCTCCGACGCGTTTTCTTTTACCTTCGCATAATAGTATATATCGGAGCTTTCTTTTTACTTTGTCCCTTATAATTTTTGTATTCTTTCTATGGGTACGTACATTTTCTTTCGATGTATACACTCCCGCCGTTTTCATTTCCTGCTCCAACGCTCAGTTTGATTATTCCGCGCTTTTCGCGCCCGGGCTGTATGTCGTCGCTTCCTTTTGACGTTTGATATTCCAAGCCGTGTGTGCCTATATCGTTTCCTTATTAGCGATAGTTTTCTGTTATTATTGAAAATATGTGCGTGTGGTTTATTGATTTCGGGACTCTATACGTTTTCCAGATAAATCTTGGAGGGCACCACGTGGCTGATAATGCGAAAATAACGATATTGTGTTTGCGCTGTGTGCACACACAGACTCGCCCTCTCGCTCTCTCACTCTCTCTTTTCTCTCTTCCTTGTTTGCTCTTGAAACCTTCGAGGTGTATGTTTATTCGCTGTATATGTGTATCTTGTATACCACTGGCTCGCGTGTGTATATGTATATATATATATATATATATATATATATATATATATATATATCTGAACGCGTTTTTATTATACTTGTATGAATCGAGGCAAAGAGAACTTTATTTCTTTTTCTGGTTCCTTCTGGTCGCTAAGTACGTATATTTATTTTTTCAAGTTCTTTTAATGTCGGTATGAAGAGCGCGAGCAGTGCGACGAATATATTTTATGTTTAATTAAATTGCGCGCTTTGTGCGATTATAATTAGATGAAAAAATTTCGTCGTGCTTTTTGTTAAAATATTCAAATGTGATAAAACAATTCAATTTAATAAAAATTTTTACGCAAAAAACAATATGACAATATTCGAATCTGTAATAAAGTAATAATGAAAATTTACTTTAATAAACATAAAATATATATATTTATATATATGTATATATATATTTTTTTTTTTTCGTGTCTCTATTTTACAGTAATAAAAATTTTCCTTTACCATTATAAAAAATAGTTTAACCTCGCAAAGAAGATGAAACTTAACGAAACGATGGAACCGTTACGTCCTTTCTCACTCTCTCTCTCTCTCTCTCTTTCGATGTAATACCAAAGAAACCCACAAACGCGCTCGTATCCAGTCGACATAAAGCTTAGCCACGAAAAGTTAATAAAACCTAAGACTGCTGCGCGATCCCACGCCCAAGTATGGGTGGTAATGAAATTTTTCACCGGCGCACGGCGCGTTTTCCTCTAAAAGTCACTTATACTTGCTGCCTTTTCCCAAGTGTACGTCCACAGAGAGCGCGGGAGCAATTTTCTCAAAGACTTTTGTTTACAATACCGCGTGTGCGTTTTATCCCTCTCCTTCTATATTTGTTTTTTTTTTTTTTTTTTTTTTTTCGTTTTTATCCTCGTACCGGCTGTAAACGAGGCACTTTATTAACGTTCTCGGGCCGCGGAAAAATCGCGAGAGAAGCGAAAAACGCTCTCCTTATATGGTCGGAAAATTTAATTGGAGTCTCCGTCAGCTACTGGCTTACTATATACATCGCGCTTGACGAAAAATAAAGAGCTGCGTCGAGTAGGGAGAGAAATAGAGAGAGAAAGAGTAAAGGGAGTTAGGATGGGATAAAACAAAGTTTGCTCAAAAGAGCGAGGAGACAAAAAGGAAGCCGGGTAATGTATAAAGTACACGCTGTAAGAGCAAGAGAGAGAGAGAGACAGATGGATGTCAGGATAGAGCAGTGGAAGCTCATTGCTATGTGCATAAAGAAGAGAAAAAAAAATCGGATGAAGCAAAAAAAAAAAAAAAAAAGACATATTTTAACGTTGCGCGTGCAAGCCAAGCGCTGTAAAACGTAAATTTCAAGAGTTTATTTTATAAGGAATAAACGAAGAAAAAGAAAGAAAAAACAAAAGATAAGATAGTCGTCGGTTGTTATTTTATCATACGTAAGCGACTTTACGCATAATAATTTTTCGTTAAGAGAAGAACATTTTTTTGATAAACTGCTGATTGCATGTAAAGTTGCATAAATTAAAAGCGTTATATCTTAAACGTTTTATGCTGATTTTCTTGCATAATAAAATGTAAACGGAAATTTTCAAAGATGTGCTAATTTTCACCTTAATTCTTTAAGAACCTTAAGTGTGAGTCTTTATCAAAATCCTATCGACAACGTCGATATCTACAATAATTTACGACGACGGTAATGGACAGTTTTTAGAATCACATAGTCTAAAAGAAAAACTAATACTATATCTCTGTTCATAATAGAAGCTAACACAACAATATACGATAAAAATAATTTCATTAAAATCTTGACATACATAAAATCAAAGCGTTCTCCAAAAGTCAAAACTCAAACAACTTCAGATAACTCATTGAACGTTTCAACGTTCAAACTCTCGGCAAATCGATAAGCGTTAAACAATATAAGACGCGCGTCAAACTTTATCTCGATGGGATAGAAAGATGTGAGAGGGGATGGGGGAAGGAGAAAAGGTGCAAATAAGGCAAGTAGGAAGCGGGAGAGCACAAAAGCTCGTTAAAATTGCATCGAACACACAAAGGATTGCGAATTTACGGGGGAGCTTTTCGAGCCCCGACGTTAATAAATGATAAATTCATTAAGCACTGTTAAATAGCCGAACTTCGCTGTCTTTTTATACATGTATATATGTTATACATCTACAATGGGCGCAAATTAACTCGACCGAAATATCGTTGCGATCCTTTTAACAATTCTCTCCTTCCCAACCGCCCCCCCCCCTCTCTCTTCTTCCTCTCCTCTTTACATAGCTGGCGGATATTGTACGATTGTACGCGCTCGGGTCACTCCGAGTGACTTTTGTTTAACCTTACGTTTAACTCGTTCTTTTAATAAAGTATTTATTCTTGGCAATACTTAAACGGTTCGGTTGATTGTTATTTTTTTTTCGAATATGAATGAACTAATTTGATTAATTAAAATCTGATTATTTTTTGTTTATTTTTCAACGCTGCATTTTGTTCAATCGATACTGCTACGCGAATAAATTTGAAAGTAAAAATAAAAAATATGTAAATTTTAAAGATTGCACGCTGCATTAATTATTAATTATTCGTTGCTGATTATCTCAAAAAGTCTAATTATCCATTACTCCGTACTCTTCGATACCAGGCATAAATTTTAACGTTACAGGCAGATAATGCAAAGAAGAAAATAAAAAGAAAAAATTCCTCGTTATTCCTCATCTTGAATAAATAGACTGCAAGCGGCTGCGTGTTTCAGAGCTTCGGTAAGAAAAAAAAAAAAAAAAAAATGAAAGAAAGAGTAGAAAAATGAACGGAGGTAAGGAGTAGGTCCACCCATAACGGCTAATCAGCGTCGAGGTACGTTTTAGCGTTAAGTATTGGTTATGCAAAAAAGAAGGTAAGGGTAAAAATATATATAGAGAAATGAAATACACCGCGCGTGTATATCTATACGTCGAGTTCGTTAATTAGCGCTTAACGCGCGCGCATCCCTTAAAACGCTTACGCAACCCCTTCGTCATTCTCCTTCTACCATCAACTCTGCATTTTTTTTCTTTTTTCTTTTTTTTTTCGTTTCTTTTCTTTCTTTTTGCATGTATCCGTTCTCTCCCTCGGCGTACTTTCTTCGTGGCTCGCGGCGCTAGTCTGGTAGCGGGTACGGATAAGGGGTGGGGGTTGGGGGAGGGAGGGAGGGAGGGAGGGAGAGAATTGTTTTCCTGCTAACGAGCACGAGCCGACAAAGCTCGACGCATGAATGCCCGAACGAGTGCTCGGTTACTTTCGAAACACACCCTCTACAATAGCCTCGTCCTTTCTCCTCGAGTCTATCTCTCTCTCTCTTTCTCGCTACGCTTTTACTCCCACGTATGTATATATACATCATATGGTGCACCGGCAGATATATTGATTTAGTATTACGCGCGCGCGAGAGCGAACCTCGAGAGAGAGAGAGAGAGAGAAAAGTGTACATGTGTGTGAGTAGTACGTGTACGCGCGTACGGCAGTTAGATCTTATTCGGCTTTTTTGTGTGTGTGTGTGTGTGTATGGGTGGATGTCCAACGTATTCGAACGTGAGCTGAATTTAGATGCGCATCGAGGCGCATTTTTATAATACGTTTATTATGGGAGGTTTGGCATGTTTATGATTTTTTAGATACAACCAGGGAAATTAGATATTACGGTATGGATAATTTTTTGTTTTACGACATCGTAATCTTCAATGTTGAATATAATTATTATTCTTTATAATTCTACCATCCATAAATTTTAAAATTCAATAACTTTTATTTAATTATATAAAAATAATCGTCGAATATATTTATATCAATGAATCGCTCTTTTACTTTAAGTATTCAACATAATTTTCATGCGGTGTACGCGAGTAATTATTTTGCGCGCATCCGAGATATAAATTAATAAATTTTTCGATAAGTATATTTAATATTACGAGCGAAGATTGAATATCGTCGCGTAACCCATCCCAGCGATACCGAAACGTACGGCTTCGGCCTATTATAACCGAACTACCTCATTCTTTTTCACGTCGATTTCTTTTTTCTTTCTTCTTCTCCCTATCTCTTTTCTCTCCTGCAGCTTTTTTCGCTTGTCGCTTTCTCCCACGAATCTCTTTCCCTCTCTCTCTCTCTCTCTCTCTCTTTTTCTCTCTTCCAGCAGAACGTTCTCTCTTTAGAGCCCATTTCACGCATACCGATCGGCTTGGCTTTTCCGAGGCCGTACAATACAAGCGCTTCTCTTTTTTTCTCGTTCTTCTTTTGCTTCTCTTCTGCGCTTCACTACTACCACGCTATACGTATATACGTATATACACAGTGGCGAGAATGCCGAAATCGAAGAGATGAGATTTCGAATCGCGTTTTACAAATATCTACCGTTCGATGGATAGATGAACTCTTTTATTGTTTTCCGAGTAACTCTCGAAAGTATTCTGCATTTCAAATGTTCAATTTTTCAACGATTGTTGTTATGCTCGGGTGCAATCTAATGGAAAAAAATCAAAGTGAAATTTTAAAGGGAAAATATGCACTATATATTTCGTTTCTTTCCAACAAAAAGATTACATCTTTTTTTTTTTATAATTTAAATATTGTAAATTACTTTTTACCCCGTGCTTCAATTAATCTTAATTCACGTGAAATAAATATTTAACGAGCGAGCGTAAAGTGTGATTTTTAATGAAAAGTCGTTTATACTGTTAAAACGTTCGCGAGATTTTCACGCGGAATCAATGAGGAAAAAAAAAAAAATTCTTCCGGAGTGAAAATTTTGTCTGTAATGACAAAATCTTATAGGTTTTTTATGATGTAATTTTCTTTTATTCACTTGAATATCATTCTTTGCTTTTATGACATCACTGTAATAAGATCGCGATGAAACTTTTAAAATGTAAATTAATGGCAATAAATTTTATCGGTTACAAATACAGTCTCTTCTCCGTCCATTTTATTGCTAAATAATAATTTAAAAAGATATATAAATGCGAACACTTTCGTTAAAATATCCAAGAACAATTTTAATTATAAAATTAATAATGAACGAACGATAATTCATTTATGAGATAAATAAAACAAAATGGATACAGAAGCTCGCGGAAAAGTTTCAAACGTTTAAATTTTTTCCCGGCAAACGTCGTTCACAAAAGGCATTCCCGCGGGAAGTGTAAAAAATTCCTAACGTGCATGAAAAGTTAAGCGAACGAGCGAGCACACGGTAGAGAAAAACATCGAACGAAATATATATATATATATATATATATATATATATATATATATATATATATACACACATATATATACGCGCGCTACACTTGGGCAAAAAACCTTCCCGCGCTCGATTGCGTTATCAACGAACACGTGCTTCGAAAATAAGTCGAAAAAGAAAAAGATGGTTGGACAGGGCGGGGGGGAGAGAGGAGGAGGAAAGGGTTAGAAAAAGTGGAAGGTGAGCAAGGTTATATCTCGAGGGATGATCTAAACGCGCGAGAGATTTTCCAATTCTTGCGGGCGACTTTAAGAAAAGCGACTGGTGAGCGTAAGGTAATATCGAATATTCGTTTGCTGTTCACCGAGTGTTTGCCATTTAAAGTTTCATCGACAGCTTGCGAGAAGAGAAAGAGAGAAAGAGAGAAATAGAGAAAGAGAGAAATAGAGAGAGAGAGAGCTCTAAAGCACAGGCATAGAAATGAGAGGATTTTTTCTTTTCCTCCCTTTTCCTCTTTGCCAGTATCCTTTTAGCGAGAAAGTTAGCTCCTCTCTCTCTCTCTCCTTCTCTCTCTCTCTCTTACTCTCTCACTCTCGCTCTATATCGACTACGGCTATGGGGTTAATTTGAGGCGCGCTTTGCTCTCGGCAAGTGGGAATGAATTAAAAAAGTTTTTATACGTGGCTTTGCCTCCAGCGATGCTCCGTCATTTTACGTTTTCTCGTACAAGATTTGAAATTTCTGGCGGTTCATGATTTTCTTAAGCGCTTCCTTCATCCATCCCCCTTTTTAACGAGGGAAAATTGTGATTCTTTGCTTTTATTGTAAAAATTTTGTGATTAAAAAGTTACGTAAAAACTTTGTAAGAAAAATATTCTGAAATATGCTGAAACAAGTTATTTTTTCAGTTGAAAAATTTTTAGAAAAGAAATTCTTTTCGTAGTGAATTTTCCTTGAAAAAAAATATATTTCATTTGTTGTTCGATATACATCTATAATTAAATTAAAAACATTTTCTTATTATAATAAAAAAAAGTTCAATACGCAGAAATGAATGCGATATTCGATCAAAGTAACGAGCGACGTAACTCGTATATTGATAAAGAGAAAAAGGAAATAAACGAAATTTATTCGTCGCGAAATTCCCTTTCCATCATCTTCGCTGTTTCATACAATATTGAATCTTCACTCGTGAAAATCGTATCATAAAAGGGTCCAAAGCTACACGGCAGAAAGAGAAAATCCCATCGCGCGACACTAAAACCGAAGGAATATCGAGCAACGTAGCAGTGGCGGCACATTCAACCCCTTTTCGAATACTTCCACCCAAGTAAAACCTTACGTCTCTTTTTCGTTCCGCTCTTTCAATGCTCTTCGAGTCGATCGGTTCACAAGCGTTCCATGAAATTCTGTACAATTGCGATGGTGTGCACGATAAACGCGTAGCTCAAAAAAAAAAAAAAAAAAAAAAACGAAAGAGAAGGGAGAGGCAAGAGCCGCGGGCATCGCGCCGTCGAGTGCGTTTGCTACATACAGTCGGGAGCGAGCAACGAGAAGAGAGAGAAAGAGAGAGAAAGAGAGAGAAAGATACGGGAAAGACCGATGGATGAAAATCCATGCATTGCGCGCGGTCGACTGGAAATCCAATCATATATGCGATAGAGTCTGCGTTGCCTGCGGGGCTGTTTGTATAAAGGGAGGGGGGAGATAGAGAGAGAGAGAGAGATTGCATGCACGTGAATTGTAAATTAATGATTTTAATGTTTTTGAATTCTTGATGGATCCGACGCGTTTTTGTGGCTGCGATTAAGTGACCTTGAATTATGTAATTTCGATGATACCAACGGCATGAGAAAATGCGGTTCGAAGACTTTTTTGCATTTAGAACGCTCGCTGCCGCTTTTTAATATTAATTGCGCTATTTTTCTTTTTTTTTACTATCGCAACGTTTAATTTTTTTTTTTTTGCGACTGAATTAACGTACTTTTGAATATATTCTCTTTAAATTTAATCGTAAATAAGAAGTTTAAATTAAATTTAACTAAACTATAAAGTTTATTGTACACACAATTATGAAATGATAATAATGAATATTATATAATTACGTATAATTTAAATTTTGAATGGTTATTTAATGTCTTTTTAATGGTTAATTGTAAAATTAAAAATTATTTTACGACAATATAATAATATTCAAACTTACAGTCAACCAAGTAATAAAATTCTAATTTCTCTGACTCACCTGAAACATAAATGAAAACATCGTAATTAGTTTTGTGTTTTTGAACTTACAAAAGTATAATATACTATTTTATTATTTAAATGATCTTCAAATGCCAATAACAATAAAATAAAACACAAACTGAAATATAACATTGAATTGAACAAGGTAAAAAATATTATAACGTAATGATGACAAAAAGAAAAATTAAAAAAAAAAAAAATAAAAATAAAACAAAACAACAAAATTAATTATAAAGAAAAAAAAAATATTTTTAACGCACCAAGTGCATATAATAAGAAAGGTACCCACGACTCGTTGCAAAAGTTTTTCGACGGTAAACGAGCGCGAGAAAAAAGAAACGCGTGCGTCGCATTTGCTTGAAAAGCGTCTCTTCCGTTCACACGTACGAATTCACTTATATACGAATCTCACGAGCGTCTCGTTCAATCATAAGCGGATTTGGAAAGTTGGTGAAGAAGAAGCGTTACGGTATATACTCGCAGAGGCCGATTGGAAAACAAAAGCCAAAAAATCACGAAAACTCTCTCTCTTTTTCTCAAACTCACTTCTAACAACTCTGCCGAAAAAACAATTTCTCACTCTTCGTTTACGTCTATATAAAAGTATAATATAAAAAGCGCAGAAGCGGTGATATATTGCAAGCACGCGTAAGTTATATACCGTATCATTCGTTGCTCACGAAAAGAGTAGAAAGGCGAATAAGGAAAAAGGCAAGACGGTGTAAACTGGTACAATAAACTCGTGAAAAAATGTAAGCAGGAAAGATGCATTGGTATATTTATATAGACAAACGTTTAAAATTAGGAGAGTGTAATTTACGAATGAGCTCAGAGTAACGACACATCGAACGATAGCGAGGAAGAAAGAGATATATAGAAATCGTGTTCCTAATTTGAATAAGTAAACGCGGGTACGTGAAAGACGTCTGATAATATACGTCTTGTGAATATAGGACGTGTTAATTCATCGTGACAGGCGTCAATATATACATATTGCGTCTGCGATGAAATTTAATTAAAATATTCTGTCGATCAAAAACTTTATCGTTAAAGTTTCTTTAGAATTTTATTAAGAGTATAATTGTGCATCGACGATATCAATTTTTCTATTTTTTTTTTTTTTTTTTTTTTTCTTATCACGTAAATGAAAGACTGTATGTATTGCCAAAAGAAAATTTAAAATTAATTTCGTTCTATCTATATGCTTTTAATGAAAAATTTCATTAAAGTGCGTATACAACGGTAAGTGTGTAAACTAGAGGGAAAAAAATGAATAAGTAAAAGAGGTTACATGAAAAGCGAAAAAAAAAAAAAAATATATATATATATAAGGAAAAATTATTTTCAATTTTTTTTTAATTATCTCAAAATACATTTTTCCCCCGTATCCCAATTTATGTTTGCACGACAAATTTTTCATTTAATATACTTAAATTTTAGTTTTAATTTATTTTCCTCCTTTATAAACATAATTAAATGTTCTATCTATGTTGATATTATGGAATGGAAGTATGAAACAATGTAATAAAGATTGAAAATGAAAATAAGAGAAGACCGTGAAAATATTATAACTAATTTTGAAAGTAGCTTTATCGGATATTCTTGTGTGGTGTGTGCACACAATTTGTATAATGCAAAATACTCGAAGTAATTACGAGATATGCTTGAATTTTGCTCTGTTTACAATAAAAAATAATAGAGACAAAAAAAAAAAAAAATAAAAGTAAGATAAAATTATCCATTTTAAATTTTACTCTACAAAATATTAACATTTAAATTTTTCGCGCGATTAATAATATAAAATTTTAATTGCATTCTTTTTTTTTTTTTTTTTTATATAACTAGATTATTCGTAATGATTGAATGAAAAAAATCAATACGAACGAAATGAAAATTTAAAGATTATCGCATTCGTCACGATATGTATACAGTTTAACGTCAACAACATATCACCGTCCAGTGATTAAATTAACGAATACACGTAAATTTTAAATAATTCATACGGCTGAAGGTTTCATTTAAAATCGCATAAATTGCTTAAAGAAACTGACATAGTCGAGCGAGTTGGCGAGTGTAAACAGAAAAGTGACGTAGAAGAAGAAGAAAGAAAAAGAAGAAATTTCAAACGGCAACGGCGTAGCGCAATTAACTTTCAAAATAATTATCCATACAGAGGTAAAAGCCGATTACTTCAGCGTTACATACACAAAAACTTTAAAAGCGGCCCTTTCTCGATGCCCCAACGAAAGCGTCTCGTGCGCCGGAGATAATACGCGCTCGGTAGAAAATAACGCGCGACGCGCGCGTGTACCTTACTCCCCCGCTGATGTATGTTGTGAATGAGCACGAGAGCGAAATGATTTAAGTGCAGAGAAAGAGAGAGAAGAAAGAGAGAGAGAGAGAGAGAGAAAGAGAGAGAGAAAGAAAGAGAGTGATAGGGAGCAATTTAAGCTCCGGCAACGTGTGCTGCAACGATACCGAAAGAAGCTAAACGAGTATAGCGGAGCTGCACGCACGACGAGAGTAATAACGCGCGGCCTTTAAACTTTCTCTCTTTCTCTCTCCGTGCGGTTCACCCCCTTTTTTGAGTTTTGAATTCATCCCCTCAGAGTGCACGTATACGTGCGTGAGTGTACGACGCTACGTATCCGTAATGCATTTGCTGCCGTTGATGTATACAGACGGCGAACCCATTCCTAGCCGGATATCAAATTGACTGTATGCCTCTCTCTCTCTCTCTCTCTCTCTCATTCTCTCTCTCTTTCTTTACTGTCCTACTGTCTTTACTACCTCGTTATTGAGTAAAATATCTTCGTTTATGTGCACGACCTCGTTTAGAATTGTAAGCTCGCTGTGTGCGCGTTCGAGAAATAGTTGAAGGGATGTTATATCCTTTAACTTAGCTTTGTATCGACTTTGGAAATTTTGGTGCTGTATAGGTTTTTTTCTCTCTTGGATTAGTCAAAATTGTTGTTTGCAATTTAAATGTTGGTTTTTTTGGTCACTGTTTTTTTGGTAAAAATTACAAACCCTCGAGATCAAATATATTTTTATTTTCTTTATTCGATAAATTAAGTAATAAAAGCATTTTTCGATGCTTGTTTGATTTATTGTTTTTATAATAAGGTAAAATTATTAATTTTCGTTTAATCAAAAAAATTACTCTTCCATACAAGTGTATACATTCATGCGCAAACGATATTAGAGTTATAATTATTAACAAAAACAAAAAAAGAAGGAAAAAACAACAACAATATCAATCGGCATTATTTCGAACACGTGACGTTTATGAACACCATGAATATAATAAAGCATTTATCGTATAATCGTAAAATAAATCCGAGAACAATCGCATAAAAATATAAACCGCGTATCGTAAGCGCGATGAAAAACATCGTATTTTTTAACCGGACGAGCGAAAGCTCATTTCCATAATAATTATAATCCAATTCCGTACGGTCGGACATTATGCGCAACGAGTCCGCATACATTTTTGGGGACGTGGGTATGGCGCGAGCGAAAGATCAACCTGGAAACTAAATCGAAAGAGAGAAAGAGAGAGAGAGAGAGAGAGGGGGGGGAGAAGGAGAGAAAGCCGGAGGGCGTGAAAATATTGAAACCATCGATTATTGTACCGCCCGTATGAAAACCCAGGAAAAACCCTCGAGTTTGACGGGAATGTAACTCGAAGTACTCCCTTCGCGCCCTTCCTATACATATACACACATACATGTGTATATATATACACACCTATATATCTGCAAGGGAATCGAAAAATTTCGCATTTCCAAGGGAAAGGATGAATCGCGTTGATGTGGAACATTTTTTCTCTTTCTCCCTATTACGCACTTTCATTAAGCAAGTGGTTTTCGCCTTTTTTTTTCTTTATTTCGCCGCTGTATTTGTTCCATCGAGGTGAATGTGAAGGAGCTCGATGACTTTATTTTTTTTTTGTTTTGTACAGCTGTGCTTTCACAATATTGCAGGCGTATTGGGAAAAGAAGTTATTGTTTGAAACGAAGTTATTGTTCGAATCGTTTGTACGATTGTTGAATCAAAGTGTTTGAGTGAATGTGATGCGTAACTTGAAAGATAATTATAGGAAAATACTGTTTTATTGTCGCAATACATTTACTATACAGTTAGATAAGAGCATTAAATGTTTTATTTAAACGATGAAAATTTTGTTCTCTCCAAACATTTTATATTATGGATACATATTTATCAAAAAATTGTGTTTAGAAACATTATCGGTTACTACTCGTATAAGAGATTATTAATTATAATTCAATAAAATTTATTAAATATTAAATTGACTGACCAATTAATAATATATTTTAGCTAATAAAAAATATAATAATAATGATAATAATAATAGTAACATAATTATTTAACTGTAAAAATTGATTTAGTAGTTTGTTTTAGTTTTAAAACATCAATTTTGATAAAAAATATTCGCCGATGCGTATTTGTTTATTTGATAAGCGATACTGATTAAAGAAAAATTGAAAAATTTTTTTCATTTACCGTCGACAGCCGTGAAAATTTTTACGAAATCCCATTAGAAGCAAAAAGACAAAAAAACTCACGCACAATGCGCGTAAATAAAAGAGAAGTGAAATAAAAATGAAGCAAGTAACTTTCTTCTTAACGAGTGTACGCGTATACGTGTACGTAATAATACACAGACACTCTTGTAATAAAATTCACGACACAGTCACACATAAAAGTGAAACTACGCGCAGTACCTGTCTGCAGGGTTAGGGGCAAAAGGGTACGAAGGTAGTAAAGGAAAAAGAAAAGAGCTCGAAAGAGAAAGGAAAGACAAAGAGAGAAAAGCTCTCTCTCTCTCTCTCTTTCTTTCTCTTTCGCCTTTCTCTCAAATTCTGCAAAGAGATGAAACTCACAGCATCGGAAAGCTCCCGCAGTTTCATTGGTTCGTCCGGTTGCTTCAAACGAGAAATATAGCTTGCCAAGCTTACACATACCGAACGTACGCGAGCGAAAAGAAAAAAAAAAAGAATGGTCCGGGTGGGCGTGGGATTGACTGCGATTTTACTTCAACTCCCTTCCTCTCTTTCTCTCACTCTATCTTTCTCTAGCTCTCGCTTCTTACAAAGCCCAGTGTCAACGTTCTACTCGTATCTCTCTTTCGGCCGCGCTCTTTTTCCCGTTTCTTCTTTTTGCAAAGGGTAGGAAAAAGAGGAGAAAGAGGAAGAAAAAAAAAAAAATGGTCCCTCGTCGGCGTTAGACTGCCGCGCTGCTGTAACTACTACCGCTGGTGACTTTATCTCCGCAGCGGTAAAGTTCGCTCCATCTCACGGCTACTTTGCCTTCGCCGCAATAAAGTACAGCCCACAATGGGAGGAGGGAGAAGAGGCTCTCCTTCCCGAGGCGTTAAACGCGCGCGAATGCCGCGAAACTCAACCCTCTAAATGCGATTCTCGTGCGCGCGCGAGTGCACGCGACTATATAGCCGAGCGAGAGAATGGTGGCATAGGTATAATGCGCGCGTACCGTTTTCCACGATGGAAAATTTTCGCGTGTATAGGGTTGTGCACTGACAGAGAGAGAGAGAAAGAGAATGCGCGCTCATAGTATTATGTATATTATATACGCAAAGAGACGAAATTCGTGTCGAGCACGTGTGAGAATAGTTTCTCCTCGTATACGAATAATTAAAGTATACAAGGCTAATTAGACGTATATAACCATGCGCGTTGAGTATGGCATTAGTTGGTTTAGTTCGTCTTGCGCAATTATTAAATTATATTTTTATTCCTTTCGTGAAGTTCATTTTTGTTTCATGAATTAAGAACTACGGTACGGCTTTAAAAACATTTAAGAGAAAATTTTCGGTAATTGCTGCTTTTCGGCATAAAATTCACGCGCGCAATTATAATTTTAAACGGATATTTCAGAGCAAGATGTCGAGCCACGATTAAAGATAAACATTACGAACTCCGAGGCGGAAATTTTTGACCGAATTTCGCCTCTCTTTCGCCGGTGTTTCCTATCTCGCGGCAATTCCCTCTTTCTCTCTTTTGGGATGTCTCGTCTCGAGACATCTCTTTTATGAGAATTTGGCGCGATTACGAGTAGACGAGTTTTCCAGCCTCGGAAATTCCTCCTTAAGAAATAAATCAGCCTCGAGTTTTTGTCGCTATAGCCGTCTTCTCTCGACGAAAAGTTGAGCTAGTGAGAAAGAGAGAGAGAGAGAGAGAAAGAGAAAGAGAATTTTCAGTCGTCCGCGCAGAGAAAGCTTTGCGCTATTTTGAGCCGATCTCGGGGGTGTAGTTCGCCAAGAGCATCGTGGTTATATGCAGTCCTTGAAAGAGTTTTTTTTTTTTATAGTAGCCCGAGACACATTTTTTCCACGGGATTCCGCGGTGCTATACTTTAAAGAAATCGAGTTAGCTAGTCATACTTTTTTTTTCTTTTTGCTCCGCAAGTTCGGTCATTTTGTTCTTATTTGTCAGAGTGGAGGGAAGAGAGAGAGAGAGAGAGAGAGAGAGAGGGAGAGAGACCGTAGAGAAAGATTCCGGCAGGTAAGTTCGAAGATGAAGTGAAACATTCCTTTGGTAAAGTTTTGGTAATGTTTTCTCTTCTGTTCTTTTGTTAAATTTTCTGAAAGTTAAATTGAAAACTTCTGCTTTTTAGAAGGCAAAAAGGAAATTTCGGAATCTTTAAAGTTTTAACGACCTGCAAACTTTGCATTAGAATGTAAGAAAAACTTATTGTTTGCAACAATAATTCTTTTTTTCAATTTTAACATTCCACCATTAAATAATGGAAAAAGAACGACTTTGAAAAAATACTTTTCACGTCGAGATCGCAAACATGCAAAGAAAGAACTAATTTTAGTTTAACTCTTTGCCTGTTTAATTTCAAAATTGCAAATTTTCAAATTACATTTAAATTACATTCAGTCCCTTCCGTTTGTCGAATTAATTTCAACAAAAGCTTTAACTTCTAAGATCCATAACTTTTTTGTAAAATAAGTATTTGGTGAAATGACAAACAATTCAACAATTTACGGTTGAACTAACGAGTTTCGAGAAATTTTCTAATATTATTGTGATAAATAGTGGTAAAGTTGAAGGCATGTATTAGACATCGTTTAATAATCATCAAAGCGGTCTCTTTCATTATCCGCGTCTTTCCCTAATAACCGAACCACACCGCCGCATGTATACATATATACAATAACCGATAAAGCGAGTCATAAACGAGCATCCGTATGTACGCGAATCGAAAACTCGAACGACGAGGAAGCCCACGGATGCGATGCGTTTACGCGTACTAGTACAGTACTGAGAGACAGAGAGCTGCTGCGTAACGGCATAGCGCGAGCACCGGTAAAAGGGGAGAGATCGACGACGACGACGACGGCGACCAAAGGACGACGACCGGAGGGTCGACGCCGCGTGATAATGCTGGCACATGACTGGAAATTCACTTTGTGTCTTTTGCTTTTCTTTTCTCTCTTTCTCTCTCTCTCTATCTCTCTTTATCTCTCTTTTCTTCTTTCCTTCTTCTTTCTTAAAATTTTATTATTTGTTTTTCGTTTTCGTTATAAACTATATACATTTGTGTTTTTGTGTTTCGTTTTCCTTAGTAATTATAAGTTAACTGTCACATTTTTTAATTTTATTATCCATCCTTTATTTTATTTTTATTTTTTATTTTATTCGAAATTCGATTTCACTTTCGCGCGTACAGATATCGTGTAACGCGTAGCGTATTTTATTTACAGCGATAGAATGGCATTTTGTTTCGTTACACCGCTTTTAAAAATTTTAACGCGCACAAGTATGAAAATGCTCGTGTTGAAAAATGTTATTTTTGTTAAGCTTGATTAATTTGATATGCTAGATTGTTAAAAGAAAAAAAAAAAAAAAAAAAAAAAAAAAAAAAAAAAAAAAAAAAAAAGAATAAAAGAAAAAATATTCGGCAAAAACATGTATATAAAAAAGCAAAAATGTATACAAAGTGATGAATTCCATAGCAACGACAATAACGGATTATAATTCACTTATCGATTTACGGGCTTGTAATTAGATCAAGTTTTATTGAGTTAGAAAAAAAAGTCTGGGCACTTTGTACGCCATAACAATCGTTGCTAAAAATAATAACTTAATTAAACTCAATCTGGTGCGTACACTTGAAAAAAAAAAAGAAAAAAAAATTAAATAAGAAGAAAAAAAGCGCAGTCACAAAAGAACCCCGTACCCAACGGGAGAAGAGAGAGAGAGAAAGCCGAGGAACGTGTACATACTCGCTTATACAATACTCGAACCCTTTGCAACGCGAAGAGATCCATTATACATACGTCGTACACCGACGATACTAAAGAGGGAGATCGAGAGAGAGAAAGAGAGAGAGAGAGAGAGAGCACAAGAGACCGCAAAGAGTGGAAGAGAGAAAGAGAGTCGATGAATCGAAGGAAACCTCGGGTGAAAACAATGTCAAGGTAGGAGAGTGCAATCAATGTCCCGATACACACGCTAGCGCCTCGCTCTCGACATTTCAATGCACGAGCTCGCTCTCGACATTTCAATGCACGAGCTCGCTCTCTCTCTCTCTCTCTTGCGCGCTCGCGCCCCGTTATTTTTAACGCGCGCGTGCACACAGGGCTTTGCGCAGAAGGCGTGGGAGAGAGACGAAGAAGAAGACGAGCGAGAGGAGCGAGAACGAAACTTCAATGAAGCCAGTACACAAAAGCCGGAAGTACTCGAGCGATTAGCACCCAGCGACAACTAGTCGATATACAACGCTGGACGTGAAAGACCGTCAGACTTTGGCTCGAACGAACGACGAGTGATGGAGTATTAAAGACACCTTCTCATATATATATATATATATATATACTTATGTACACCGGCACGAGTGTCTGGACTACTCGAGCGATAAAAATTTTCGAGCGACTTTTTATTCCGTCTTTCTTCGAGCGATAATACAAAAAATATTTTATAAACAACAAGTTTTGATGTTTAATTGAGGAGAAATATTTATACCTGCATCGATGATATCCGGAGGTGCCAAAAACGTAAATATGTAACATTATTTTATGCATATGACATCGATGATTTAGTGTTATAATACATTTATATTTAAATTGGCTTTTGCAAATATTTTTGTTGAGTAAAACGGAATAAACAAACGTGATATTTCCGTGCGCTTAAATTAAAAAAATTGGCCGCAATATAAAAAAAAATGAAGCAACAAATTTTTCATCGTGTATTCATAAACAAAATAATTTTTCACCGAATAAAAATTTCATATCCGACATTTTTATCCCATTTTCGTTTGAAATTTAATTTCAACGAAATTGAATATTAAAAAAAAGAGAAACTTGTCAAAAATGGAAAATTTCATTTCAAATTTAGATTATTAATTTAAAACAAACATACCTCTGCTTTATTAATCTTTCCATCTAAAAAAAAAATATACACGTGCATATTTTTTATACATCAAAATATTTCTTGAAATTACAAGCTTTATAACGTTACGATAACATCAAAGATACAACCGACTGTAACATCTTCAATAACCTATCATCAAACCGATAAAATTTTTTTTTTTTTTTCTACCGGTAGTTTTCAATCGAAGCACCGGGGCGTCTGCAAATAAATACACCGACGAGAGTTCGGCTTCCTGCATCGCGTACGCGCGCTCGCATATTATATAAAAACCCATACGTGTAAAATCGTACCAACAACCGTCGATGCACAACAAGGGAGAGAGATCGAGCGAGGAGGTGCACGAGAATGCGAACAACAAGTTGAACATTACCCGTGTGTACGTGTGGCTCGCTCTTGTGTATATAATATGTACGCAAACATCGGGGCGCAAAACTATACTCTCCAGACGCGTAAAAAGCCGCGTTCTCTCTCTCTCTCTCTCTCTCTCTCGCGCGCGCGCGCGCGCCCGCGCATTCTGAATAAACCAAAAAAGAGACAGAGATACTGCGAAATTGTAGACGCGCGCCCACAAACACAGCGACGATTTTTGCTTACTACTAGACTCATGTACATACACAAACACGCCCGCGTATTTAGTTATACCTCTGGGTGGAGCGAAGGCGCCAGCGGTTATAACCCATTCGTGACCACGAGGGAGATTGCGAGAGAGAGAGAGAGAGAGAGAGAGAGAGAAAGAGAGAGAGAATGACAAAAGCGAGCAAACTCACTCGCGTACCGCAATTTCTCCGTAAATTTCGGCATCGACGAGCTTTTTCCGAGCCGATTCGCGTGCTTGCCTATAAATATTGATGCGTGCGCCTACCGCTTGCAAGGTAATACCGCATGTAATAACGTTAAGCGCTTGGATTGCGCGTGTACGTCAAAATTTTATGCGGAATTGTTGTCGCGTGGACTCCGGAATGTAATGGAAACAATTGTGTATCCGAAAGGACACAATTGGGGAAGAGAGTGGAAGTCGCATGAAAAGGTTAAATTTTGTGAATCATCGAGATTATTTCGCGTGTTCGAGCTCAGTGTGTACATGTACATACATACCCTTGGCCTTAGACAAAATTCAATAATTAATATTAAAGTAAGGACGAATTCGAAGTTATTATTATTATTACATGCACTTTGCGTGAATGGTTGAACGTAAAAGAAAATTGAGCACGCGAAATTTACACGCGTGAGCTTATAAAACGCCGCTTCTTCGTCGGTCGAGGAAAAGGAGATGAAAAAAAAAAGACGCGAGGTAAGCGGGAAAATGAAGCAGTAAAACAACAAGTCGAATGTGTATAGACGCACGCGTACGCGTATATATATATATATATATATATATATATATATATATATATATATATATATACGCGCGGCACGGAAAGATAGAGAGAAGAAACGGGAGCGCATACGGTAGTAAATATACGGAGAAGACAGGAGCGAAAAAGGAACCGAAAGAGATGCGCGCGCGTGGAGAGCAGCGAAGGTGGTACACACCGGGCCGCGCGCGCTAGCTCACAACGCCAGTACCTCGGCGCGAATATAAGCAAGAGAGCAAGTGTACGCAGCGTGCGTTGAAAGACAGAGAGAGAGAGAGAGAGAGAGAGAGGGCACCAGGGACGGGAAAGACTGCCCTGGGGATGAAATGGAATGAGACGAGAGATGGGACGCAGGGATGGAAGCGAGTGTGAGAGAGAAAGTCAGCGTACAGCCGGCAGTTTCGTTTCTAGGGTTGGGGGGTTTTGGCGCTCTCTCTCTCACTCTCTCTTGCTATGCGAAAGAGAGAAAGGAATAGAGAGGGAGAAAGAGAGAGAGACCCCCCAGGGGCGGAACTGCGGAGGGTGAAAGCACGGGGGTGGGGTCACGAGGGGTGATGAGGGTGGCAGAAGCAGGGGGTGGAAAAGGGGGCGAACGAGCGAAGGGGGAAACGCCGCGGATCAATACTCTACTCGCAGAGAGAGCGCACGCAGAAAGAGACGGGGAATATCTACGTACACGACTTTCTCTCTCTCTCTCTCTCGTTCTCTTTCTCGGACGCTCGAACGAGATCGAGAGAAAGGAAGAGAGCAAAAGAGAGAGAGAGTATGAGGGGTTACGAATGAGGGAGAGAAAGAGAAAGAGAAAAATATACGTAGGCTTGGCGAAACCCATTTATGGGTTTTTCTGGGTAAAACCGTGCGTTAGCTCGTACGCCCCACAGTTGAGGAAAAAACCGGTGGCGATGCCTCGGGTATAGGGCTTTTAATCTTCATACATTAAACAATGCTTTCGTGGACAAAAAATACAACTAGCTTTCTCTCTCTCTCTCTCTCTCTCTCTCTCTCTCTCTCTATCTATTTAGCTCTTTTTCTCTTTCGCGACGGCAAAGAGTAAAGGCTTTTTACTCGTGTTGCCACAAGATTTGAATCTGATCAGATGACAGCGTTTTTCACTCAATTGTTTAATACGTATTAGTGGACACATGCGATAGCTTTTTCTCGTTCCTCGAGAAGAAATACATTTACATTCCATTCAAAAACTCGCATGTTTTATTTCATTTAAATTTGTTCTAATTTATTGTAACTTGATAAAACAATATAGATGTAATAATAATGTTTTTAACTACAGACACGTTATTCCCTAATCAATCATACAGAAAATAAACGAATGATACATATGCTAAATAAAAGAAAAAAAAATTCACAACGAAGCCTCGTAAATGCCATAGGATTCAGTTTTCAGTGAACCTTGGCTATCGCAAATACAAGAGATAGAGAGAAAGAGAGAAAAAAAGAGAGAAAAGAGATAAAGCACAGGTAAGTAAAAGAGACTCGAGGGCAGAACTGCGATAACGGGTTGGAAAGGGAATACTGGAAGGGAGAAGCGAGAAAGAGGGAATAATTTAAAGAAAGAGGTAAATAGAGAATACGGGTGGGCGAATGGAAGGGAAAGGAGGGGGGGAAGGAGAGTGGAATGGAAGCTTCGTTGCCCTTCTGTCTTTCTTTTAAAACCGCCGCGAGAAGTTCAAAGTACGAAACCGCGGGAATTCTAATTAAGGATTTCACTTTCCTGAATAATAAAGCGATGGGCTCGCTTTTTAAGGCATACGCACACGCACGTGCATAGTGCGCGCACGCAAGGGACACGCGTGTATCTACCATACATGTACAGTATGTGCATATGTACGCTTCGAGTGATTTTGTTGATTTGCATATAATTCAACTATTCTGAGTATGTGCCTTTTGATGCTGAATGAAATAATGAAAAGCTAGAAATTATCTTTTGTTAATTAGTTAGAAAATGTGCAATTTAAAACCTATTAAATTACTAGGATATATAACAACTAGATTTTTTAACATTTTTTTTTTTGTATTTTTTATTTTAATGGTACGTACTTCTTACACGCGATGTAAATTGTAATAATATAGTAATTAATTTTCATAATTATATTCACGACGTGTTAATAATATTGCACGATGCAAAATTTAATTGTCTGAAATATTAAATGTTATCAATACACGTACAAAGTGTAACGAGAGAATTAATCTAATTTGTAAAGTTATCAATAAAAGAATTATATTAATCGTACTTGTTTCTCGAATGCGTGTACATGATGATTTGCATTAAATACATTTTTCACTGTCATTCAAGCTGCGAGATATTAAATTTTATAATAGAACAGAAATACTGTCTAATGACGATCTGCACGTGAAAGTAGAACGATAAAAATGGCAATCTCGATACTATCAAAGCATCTCAAGTTAAATTAAAAAAAAATTCATACCGATTTGTTTTTGTTCAATCGAACGATAAATTGATCACTTATTTATACAAATCATTTTTAACAAATAAATCTAAAAATGTATTGTTACTCACTAAATTACTAATTAACTAACATTATAATACTATAAATTCGTTGAATGCTGTTATCGGTTAATTCAAAATATTAAAAAAGTATAGATTATATTACTATAGACCAATATTGTTTATTATAACTATCAAGCCGATAATAATTAGATCTATGTAAGGTCATAAAAACTAGTCAATGCCAGATATAATAACAACATATATATATATTATATTCCAACAAATTAAAACTTTTGCTTTTCGTTCATTATGTTAGCAAATGCAATATTAACATAATTTTAATGCAAACATATTAACGTAAACATTACGACGATTGAAAATCGCGTTTTTCTTTATCAGTAATATCGTAGAATTTCTATTTTTACGGATTCGCCGATATAAGGCAAACCGACAGTATGACACACTTTTTATTTCTCTCGAATAAAGCTCGCGGCTTTATCACTCTTTCTCTCTTATTCTCTTTGGCAAATATCGATTCCTTCGCCTTTTTCTCGAAGCGCGCGCGTGCGACCGACTCGTCGTCGCGCTTCTTTCTTTTTTTTTTTCCAAGCTCTTCCCTCTTTTTGTTCTTTTTCCTTTTTTTCTTTTTCGTTTCGTTTCGTTACCGGAGCTGCGAGAGTTTGTAATTAATTTATATGGTTCGTACCGCGCGATATTAAATTCACCCTACATGGATACATGTATACGTGTGCAATGATCGTAACTCGTTGTACGCATATTTTATGACTTTGGAAATTTATTTATGAATTATTGATTATTTCTCTTTTGTGCGGAACTAGATGCGGCAATTGATTCTTTAAAAGAGTGATGATCTCGTCGTATAAATCAGTTTTTTTTTTAATTTATTTGTTTTTTTTTTTTTTTTTTTTTTTTCGATACGCGCATGAGAAAATCACTTTTACGTGCGTTTAACGCAAAATTTATTATTACTATTATTAATATAATTATACGTTTAAGCAGAATATTTCTGATTGACGCGTAAAATAAAGTTCATTAATCATGGAATTATTTCAGGATATTTGAACATATAACACTTTTTACGTACGCGATATCGCGATCGAAAATCTCAAGTGATATAATGTTTAATCACGACAATATGGATTTCAAAGTGTAAAAAGATATAAGTCATAAATCAAACATCTCGTACATGGAGATTCGAACAAAAATGAGAAAGGATTAACTCATCAAACACAGTAGGTATAATACGAATTTTTTACTTTTCTATTTTTAAAACATGCAAAATTGTAATCATAAAAAAAAAAAAAAGAAACTTGCATAATATAAATTGTTTAAACAATTATTCACAATAAAGGCCTTTAAATTTTCCGCGAAACATAAAACAAGTGCCACAAAACAAATCATCTTCGAACAGTAACAATACAAGCAACATCGTGAATTTTCATTGGTACGCTTCGTAAATTACGATTTTAAAACTCGCGCAACTCTCAATTTAGTCTCGCGCGCGCGCGCGAAAGCTCCAGCGACTCTCCCGCGTTCTATCTCTCTCTTTTTCTCCCTCTTCTCCCTTTTGTACAAGATATAAATCAATGCGTCGTATATGCCGAACGTAAAAGATATTATTAAAAAAAAAAATGGAAAAAAAAGACGTGTACCCCGCGCATAAAATCCAGAAAGAAAGAGAATTTAATTGCTTTTTATATAAAACGAGACTAGAAACGCGTACGCGAGCGCGCGCGCGTGCAAATCGAGCGTTCGCTTGATCGATTTTATCGAATAGATGTGCAGTAAGCACCGAGTGAGAAAGAGAAAACGCGTGCGAGAATGAGCAAGAGAGAGAGAGAGAGAGAGAGAGAGGGAGAAATTTTCAATTTCGAGGTAAAATTGAATCGGTATTTTCTCAGAAAAGAGCGAGTGGGAAGAATAAAGAGAGAGAGAGAGAGAGAGAGATAAAGGAAAAGAGAATGGAAGGAGAACTGGGACTCGTCCCATTTTTGCGACAACCACCCGCGAGAAAAAGCTTTTTGTATGGGATATATTCGCCCATTAATGACCTTCATCTCTTCTGTGCTTTCTCTCCTTCTTTTTTGTTCACCGAATTGAACGACCGCACGGCTCTCTTAATAATCGAACTGAATAATTACGAATATATATATACACACAAACCCGATCAAGGAAGCAAAGGACCAGTGAAAAATGAATCAAGGGGAGAAAAGGGCGAAATATCGAGAGATACACAATAATGCCGAGAATTTTATCGGGAGACCGCGAGAAAGAGCAAAAAAAAAAAAAAAAAACAACGCAGCCTCCGAATTAATTGCAATTGCATCAACTATTGCCCCTTTTTTCCGCCTGTTTCGATTTACTTTTGACGATGGTTATTCGCGTTTATTCTATTCTATTTTTTTTTTTTTTTTTTATTTTTCAAACCGGCTGTTTGGCTTGTATCATGAGGTATCTATTTTTATGGAAAATGAAATGAAAGCGGTGATTGCTATTGCCCGCGAGATTTGATCGAAACGAGAGAAAGAGAGAGAGAGAGCGAGCGATTCGATGAAAAGAAATTTATTTTAAGTTGAGGCTGTTCTGCGGCTTTGGCTTTTTGCTGTTTAATTTCCCGTATAATTTAAAATAATAATTATCGTAAACGGCTTTGATTTATTGATGCGACAAATTGTTATTTTTTTTTTTTTTTTTTTTTTTTTTCATATAACCATTTGTCGAAACTCTATCGATTGGACGAACGTGTTTTCAGCTATGAATAATTACTTGCATAACGCAAACTGAATAATATACTTAATAATTGAGTGGAAATCCTGATTTCAACTCTTTTCATTATAATTGTCCATGCTGAAATCCAGCTAATGAATTACCACTATTATGTTATAAATTTATGATTACTTTTATGATTGAAATTATTTAAATAAAAATGAATTTTGATACAACGCAATTAGTATACTAATTAGTATATTAGTATTAATTAAAAAAAAATATCAAATAATAAAAATAAAAATCGACTACAATTTAATTTTTTATCATGTTTTGTAAACATGAACTAACGTGTTTTTTATTAATTTCAATTTTTCTACTTTATATCTATGTAATCATTTAATAAATATCGCGTTTAATGGATACAATTCCATATCAATATTTCCAGGCACGTCACCTTATTTGCATTCGTGCTGCTGCAAACTCTACTGTACACAATATTATACGTAGATATACCTTTTTAAAGACAAAGTGATCGCGAAAAAAAAAAAAAATTATCCTGATTTATTAAATATTTTAACTGAAAAGCACTCTTGTAACAACATTTTTCAGCCTAAAAAGTCAAAAAAACTTTATTAATTGATAAATTATAATTTGAAAAAACTTTCATCTGCTTAAATCATTGCCGATAAAATGTAACCATTTTTTTTTTTAGATAAAACAATATCTTTTCTAAAAGAATACATATATATTTCTGAATACGACATCAATAAAAATTTATTACAAGTATAGGCACGTACGAGCGAGAGCTTGCATTTCGCACGAAGAAAAGATCCACTTGCGTTCGGGATTCAAAACGCTTGGAATCGATGTTAGGCATAGCCGCGGGAAATCACGGGTGTCATTGTTAGTAAATTTTTCGATCGTCGGTCACGTAATTACCCAACTCGGCCAATCAACGGCCATTGATTCTCATCTAGACCGTCTGCGTACACGTACGCCCCTCTATATCAATACACATATACTCGCACGAATATCGAGCGTCCACGCACGCGCGAAGATTCAATCTTCGGCGCCGATGCGTACACGTCGAACTCTTTTTCAACCTTTTTCTTTTCTCGTTCCCATATTTTTATTTTCTTCTCGGTGCCCTCTTCCCTTTCAATTTCTGTTTTTTTTTTTTTTTTTTTTTTTTTTGCCTCGTTCAAAGGCTCTCCTGCTGACAAGTCGACGAATGCGTACAAAAAACAAAAAAATAAAAAAATAAAAAAAAGAAAAAAGAAACGTAAAAAATTGTAACCAACGATTCTTATCAGCGCCAATATGGAATAAACGCTTGTTTAATTCGCATCATCCGCGTTCTTCATTTAGAAGCCGCCGACGCCGCTGCTGCGCTTCATTTTCCACGGGCTTTTTTTTCATTTTCGCGTTAGTTACTTTTTCGCCTGTGTTTTTTTTCAATTATTTCACGGGAAAATGATGCGCGAACGATTCGATGTCTGTCCGTGCACATTTTTTTTTCCCCGAATGAAAGTATGGATAGAAGAGTATGCGCTTAATACTTTGATGAAAATGAATTTTTTCGTTTTTCTGTATGTTTTAATAAACGAGGAAATAAAACAGAAAAAGATTAGTAATTCTTTTCGTCGGCGTTATACATTTTATTGTATACACTCAGTCCAGTCAGAAATTATCGCATCCCTATTTCGTGATTGACGGAAAAAATTCGATATGGAATAACCGGAGAGGGCAAATTCTGTCAAGTGAGCGAAAAAAATAAATAAATAAATAAATAAAGCACCGGCATTGAAGTGTTCAATACGTGTCAATTAAGGACTACTCCGTCGAAAGTTTGCTACGTTTGGTACCGCTGGTTGCTATATTTTCGCTGCACCCACTAGTTACTCGGGTTTCGCAGAGGGGAGATCGAACTTTTTTTCGAAGAGCATCTTTGGCTAACTTTCGTAGTTATCGGAAATTTTGAAAAATGCATATTTGGAGGACTTTTGATAAAAGCATAAAAGTTTTTTGAAATATAATAATAATAAAAATAATAAAGATAACCCTTATGATGATAGATTTTATCAAATTTTATTTTTCATTTTATCGAAAAAAAAAATAAAAAAAAAAACACTCGATATAAGAGAATTAAATTTTCACACGTAAATGAAATTCGATCAAGTTATTTCTCATTCTTTTAAAGCGTTTTTTTAAAGGATACCGACTTTTAAATCTTCAAAAGGAATACGTACATTTTTTTAATGCCAAATTAACGATAAGCTCGTTCGCACTTTTATTCTAATTAATGCGAAATTATTAAAGCGTCTAGACAGAGACAATGGCGAATGGATAACAAGGTTTTTGATTAAAAGTTACACATACTCATGAAAAGAGAAAGGGAGAGTAGGAAGCTATAAAAAAAAAAAAAAAAAAAAAAAAAAAACACGCACAAAAAGCGAGATTTCAAAGCGTATCTGAGCAAATAAAAGAAATAAAAAAACACAACGACGAGTCGAGCGCAAAAGGAAATCGAGAAAAGGGAAAAAGAAACAACGGATAAAGATATCATTGTAAAAAACGAAAGGAAAATATACTCGCATAAAGAAATACACGGTTTGGTTTATGGTTAGCAACTTAATTTAATTAATGTCAATCATGTTACGGGGGATAGATTCTTAAGCTAAGATGGATTACTGCGGTTTAAAACAGTTTTTTTTTTTTTTTTTAGTTTAAAACAAAAGATGTAAATGCGCTTATAAAATATATTGCGAGGTAATTTTTTTATTCCGTTTATACATTTGAGTTATGAGACTTATATCAAAGTTACATGAAGTGTGTATATATAGTTAACAAATAGTAATAAAAAGGTCGAGTTCTCGAATTGGAAAAAAGATTCGGTAAAAAAACAAATTTAATAAAAGGCTATTTATACATTAATATACATACTCAACCTATGAAATACTGATAAATATAAATTTTAATTTTAATTAAAAATTTTTTTCAATTAAATTTTCAAATAAAAATATTATTCGAAATGTTCTTTAATGAGGAATTACTTATTAACAAACTAAAAAAGTATTTTAATAATTATTCTGTAAAAATTTTTAAAAATTTATTTTCGGTTTTTCTATTTCAGACTTTTTTTTTTTTTTTTTTTTTTTTTTTTTTTTTTTTTTTTTTTTTTTTTTTTTTTTTTTTGTAAAATATTTCCGACAAAAAATGTTAAAATTTTTTCTCAATTTTGAGATGAAATATTTTATGTTTTTCTGATGATTTTGAATTAAACGGCATTTTTCCATCTCACATATACACAAATATATTCAGAGCTTTTATCGATATTTGTATTTTTCGAATAATGCCACTCCGTTAAAAAATGTAAAAAGCCAACGTGGAATCGCTATCTAAAATTTCCTACAAGCGCTAAAAAAAGGGGCTCTGGCGAAAAGAAGGCATCGAAATAAAAATCCGTATCAAGCGAACACCAACGACCAACGAAGAATCTCCTATCCTCTGTCGAAAAACTTCAACACCATCGTTCATTCCGCGTTCGATCAAGACTCACCTACACCTACCTACCATTGCCTTATGACCTTTTAATCGCCACCTCACGAGAGCCGTCCGCCGTTTTTCGCAGACTTGTCGGCTGGCGCGCGTTTAATCCTCTCTATCTCTATCTCTTTCTCTCTCTCTCTCTCTCTCTCTCTCTCTCTCTCTCCCAATGTCTAATCCAATTAAAGAAACTCGCGCGCACGGCAAAAATTCAATCCCGCACCAGAGGCAACGGCCCGCGCACTTCCGGCTGTCCAAAATTCTCGAATTCTATGCGGTGCGGAAACACTGTACTTACTCTTTCTTTTCTCTCTCTCTTTCTCTCTTTTTCTTTTTCTCGCGCGGACAACTCGGTTTTTTTAACACTCGCGCGGTCTCTTTATCGGCTTCTTCCTGTCTTTCTCCAGTTCTTTAGTTTCTACGTCCGTACGCTTCCGTTTAACTGTATCTTCGGTCGCTCTTTCTTTTTTCGCTACCAACGTTTTCGCGCCGGAGGAATTAGGGACTATTTTCGTACCCTTGCTCCCCCTCTCTCTCTCTCTCTCTCTCTCTCTTTCCCTCTTACACTCTTGCCCTCTTTCCCTCTAATGGGGTCCAAAAATTTGCGATGTTAAACGCGAGTTTTATATAAATTTTTAATGCACAATGCAGAGAGAGGATTTTAAATATTTTATACCATTATCTTCTTTTTCCGTGGGACTGCTTATTATGCACGCTTTGGTTATCTCGTATGTATGGTTATACGAGATTTTTCTTTTCCTTTTTTTTCTTTCTGTTCTTGTTTTAAAATATTTCATTTTTTAGCATGCAAGCAACTTTTAATATATCGCATTAGTAAAGAGGGAATGCGCGTTTTTGATTTTTTTTAATTTTTTTATTTTGCTCGTGAACATGTATAATCAGTCATATTTTCAAACAGAAAAATTTAAAGCGCGAAAATGCATATAAATATACATTGCTTTTTTTTAACGTTCTAAATTAAACATTTGTTTTAACCAAATTTATCGAATATATTACATTTTTGAATAAATAATGATAAATAATATATGAGAAGGTATTTTATTTCATATTAAATTTTTTATCATTGTGTCGATTCAAATTCGAACTAATGCGAAAAAGATTATTATCAAAAGCAATATTCAAAAAAGTATCATGTGAGAAAATTGTTTTAATAAATAATTCAATCAAATTACAACAATTTTATCAATATATTAAATTAAAAAATAATTTAGTAGAGTATTAATTAATTATTTACCATGTTAATGTCTTATGTAGTATAGCAATTCCAAAAAGTTTAACTATATAGTAGTCGAAAAAATCGAAAGAATCTAAAAATTTTTCTGGAATGTTCAATGGAAAATTATTGAACGTGAAATATCGTTTTAGTTTTAATTGACGAGAGGAGATTGTTTTTTCTACTATTGATAAAGAAGAAAGCGATCAATTATAGAATTGAACAACAAAAGGAAGCGATAATGATGAATCTCGAAAAATAATTTTTATAATAAGAAAAAATATAAAAAGCAATGTCGATAATTATACGATTAAGTACAATCTGAAATTACAGAAAAAAATGCAATAATTAAGTCAATGACACGTCGGCAGAGAATAGCTCATTTCTAATTTAATAATCGTCATGAATATAACAAATATAGATTGTTCAATTTTATTCGATTGGTATTTTTTATATAACTCTTCGAGTTATACACATTCTATTTAAATTAATCGAATATATATATTTCTATTATATTTTATTTCATTTTGTTAGCGAGCATCGCGCATACGATTTTCAATTTAACAGATCAATTTGATGTATTTACAATACAAACTTTTTTCTTTGAAATTCAACAACAAAAATATTATATTTAATTTAATAGTAATAAATCAGACTTTTTTAAATAATTATTAAACTTTTCAGTCAATGTCAGATAAATAAATAATCAAAAAAATCATATATTTTGATTTTTTTGACAACGTAATTTGTTTACAAAAATATCTAAAAGACAATTTTTTAGCGAGTTCATTAATAAAACCGCTAACAAATCAAATCTATCAAAAACAAAACCCACGGTTTCAAATAGCGCGTCGATCGCTTTTACATATTCCGATCCGTCATAAAAAAAAAAAAGGAAAAAAGAAGAAAAAGAAAAAGTAATGAAACGAGCTTTATCCATCCGAAAAAAAAAAGTCTCGCTCCGCCCGTAGCGCGCACATAGCGTTGAATTAGCCGCAAACACATACGCGCTTACACGCGTGCACACAATAAACCATGGAATGCGGGTTTAGAAGCCAGATTTCTCACGGACTCTACGCGAACGAGAAGAGAAAGCGAGAGAGAGAGAGAGAGAGAGAGAGAGAGAAGGCTACAGTTCTCCCTCTGTACGGTCAGTTACTCAGTCCGCGCGGGCGCGCGCGCGAAAGAGAGAGAGAGAGAGAGAGTCGAAGTTGGGAAAAGGGTTGGTGCTCCCGCGGCGCGCAACCGAGCGAAGAAGAAGCGGAAGCGGCTCGTTGCCGGCAATTTAAGCCCAGTACTATATATACTATATATTTCTAACACGTACTCGCATACATATATACGTATATATATATATATATATATATGCACGTAAGTATATGTGTGAGAAGCTCTTCGAATCGCAGAAGGAGAGAAAGCATTAAAGCGAGAGGGAGATAAAGCGAAGTAGTAGCGATGGATCAGTCGGTGCGCGCGCGCGCTCGCGACGCACTTGTTGCGTCACGCGTGCGACTCTCTTCCGCCACGATAAGGGATATCATGCTCGCTTATATCTCTCTCTTTCCCTTTCTCTTCTTTTTCTCCTCTCGACGTCGTTTTCTTTCTCTCGCGGCCTTCTCCGAGCAAGCGCGTGTATTGCTTATAGGTTAGGTTGCGTGCACACATTTCTATGTGTGTATATATATGTATATATATGTATATACAAAATCAAGAAACCGGTTCTATCTACAGCTCGCGGATGATATTGTTGTTGCCCTCCGAGTTTCTTCCCCCGGATGTAAGCATCCGACGTTTCCTGCTCTA
This sequence comes from Chalcis sispes, assembly GCA_949987625.1. Classification (NCBI taxonomy): domain Eukaryota; kingdom Metazoa; phylum Arthropoda; class Insecta; order Hymenoptera; family Chalcididae; genus Chalcis; species Chalcis sispes. The sequence continues at coordinate 65,071,262 of OX465098.1, forward strand.
TCGGAGCAATTTTTACGAGTGCGCGAGAGAAGTGAGAAGACTCGAGTTGAGATTAACATCGTACGCGTAAGAAGGAATGGAAAATTTTGCTTGAAATAGTTTATGCTTTTTATTTTATTTTTCTTACGAATATTGCATTATATTTTAAAAAATTGGAAATGTGATTTACGCTTTCTGCGTTACTTTTTTTATGGGTGAGCGACTTTTATAAAAAATTAGCTCAAAATTACGAGAGACGCAGTTAGAATGAAATACAAACCTAAAAATTGGAGTACCGTACACACAGTGCGAGCACAATGCACGGTTATTAAAATAATTTTCATAAACGTTAAAGGATTAAAATTTTATATTTCTCTGGGTTACTTTTTTAATCGTAGTAATACGTGTTTTTATTCGAAAATGTATAATTCTAAAGAAAATTTTTACAAAAATTCGAACGTCATTACGTAAATATATTCGTAATGATAGTGCAGAAATATAACATACATACGCTTACGTACGACAATTGTCATGATCGTTACAATCAACGTTATGAAAAAAAAAAAAAAAAAAAAGAGCCCAGCTTGTATGGAATAGAACATAACGACAGCAATAGCGACGCGTGAGAAAACGAAAAATGTGGAGAATTTTAAAAAGAGAAAAAGAGGGAAAACCTTTTAGAAAGAAAAATCCCACTGAACTCTTCGCGTTTATCTTTATACGCGAATCTCCGTTTACATATACATACGTATCCCTTGATGCGGTCAAGGTCGCATTCGCATTTTGTTTAATACTTCTACAAAACGTCTCGTAAAAGCTACCGTTCTCCCTCTTTCTCTTTATCTATCTTTCTCTCTCTCTCTCTCTCTCTCTCTCTCTCTCTCTTTATCCGAGATAGAAAAGAGGAAAAAGGCAACCGCAAATTTCCAGGCAATCCTTGTCTCTCGCGCTCTTTACAAACCGAAACGCTTCCTCCTGTCGCGCGCATAATCTCGCTCAATTTAAAAAAGAGAAAAGGAAAGAAAATCTGCGAGAGAATAGAAAAGGAGGCGAAGAGCGTTAACATTGCGCTACGCGCACTTTTTACCGCGCGATGAATAATGTACATACGTGCGCGCGAGAGAGAGAGGAACGAAAATGATAAAATGCCGCACTGCGTTTATATATATATATTTTTTTTTTTATACTTTTTCTTAAATTTGCACGAGGAAAAAATAAAAGAAAAAATATATACAATAGTGCATAAGCGCTCGCGAATGATTTATTCATTTTGAAATTAATTATTTTAAAAGCTGCACAGCTGTTGTCGTCGTCGTCGTCCTTTTCATCGTTGAGAAAAATTTTCGTTAGAAAAATTTTCAATGTACCGTTTGTACTCGAAGTAGAAAAAGTTTCGTTGCGCGTTTCAAAATTTTTGCGCGTGTATGCACTTTTGAGTGATTCATTAGGTCTTATCATTATAGTGTCAAATACTCTGTATTGAGATAAATGACTCTGAAGTACAAAGATTGTCGCCATTCCTTATCTCATATATTATACTTTATGTATATTTTGAAATGAAAATGTGCAAAATTTTATCGTCACTTTTATTTTATATATAATTAATGTAATTTAATGATAAGAATTTTTAAAATAGCTTAACTCTGTAAGGTAATAAATTTTTTTTTATAATCGTACAATTTATTTCGATTTCCAAAACCATCGCTTTGATATTCATGCGGCTGTAAAAGCTGTTAAGCTCTTTTTATCTACTTTTTATTCACAACATTGTCTGACACACTTAACGATTGCAATTCATTTTAACACGTGAAAGGAAACCTTTTTTCCCTGTCAAAATATATTTTACCACCGCTAAGTGATTCAATTCAATCTGTAACATTGCCATACAAATGTAACGAATTTATCAATGCCATAAAAAGAAAAAAATAAATAAATAAATAATGTAATTTTATTGACCAATCGTCTAACCACATCAAAATAAAAGACCGCTCAATCGTCCCCCGAATACCCAAACTCAGCGTCGCATCTAAAAATAAAACCAAGCATCAAAAATAAAGACAAAAAAAAAAAAAAAAAAAAAGTTCGCAACGGGAGGAAAGAATCGCGGGTTAGCTGGAAGTGGCTTTTTATTTTCGTCGTCATCAGCAAAGTAGCCGAAGAACGCGCGCTTCGGGCATCGGCCACGGTGAAGTTATAAAGCGTAACACCGAGTCGACCCAGTTATGAAAGCGAACGAGAGAGAGAGAGAGAGAGAGAGAAAGAGAGTGAGAGCGAGAAGCGTTGCTGCCGTTAACTCTTTTTCCGGTATTCCGGTCACGATTGACATTGATTTTCCGATGACGCTCGTGTAATTGCAACGTATTAACAGCGGCTCCCGCAAATTCTCCATTTGAGTTATCGTCGATGTCGGCTTTTTCTTTCCCTCGACCTTTTTTTTTTACCTCCTTTTCCTCTTTCTTTTCGTTTGTTCTTCTCTTTCCCAGAAGAGTGTAAGAGATAAGCGAATAAATTTTATTCTTTAGACTTTTATTTTTTTTTTTTTTTATTTTTTTTTTTTTTTTCGGGAACGTTGTAAGCTAATTGGGCAGCGAGTCATTTGTGTCGAAATATTTGCATTCGGTATTAAGTATCAAATGTTTAATTCAAAATTCGTACGTCGTCGTAGTAACGAATTGCATTAAAAAATCGTTTTGCAATATGTTTATCGCGATGATTTACCATGAAATTATTATTATGCTATTGGTAACGACGAAATTATCCTATAGATACATTTCCAATAAACAAAGAGAAGATAAATAATCGAATCGATTTTAAAGCAGAGTATTCTAAAATAATAACAAGCCGTTTATCACATTTATTTCGATCAAACAATATATGAATATACCGTTATTACCGAATTATTTAAATTGTTCTATAAATAATAATTTTCTGGGTCAAAAACCCTATCGCGCTTAAACTTTTCTCTCGTCGCAAGTGTGACGTCCTACAAAATAACGTGCGACGAATTGAAATTTAAAAATCGTCAATTATAACAATGCGAATAATTGCAGCGATGCAGTCTGTAATTACAACGAGGCTGCATTACAATTTTCAACGTTCGCTCCCAACAAATTTAAAGCCCGCGTAGCTAAGCGCTTATCTCCCGCGCAATCGAGCCCAAAGTAACAACGACGACGAGTCGCTCTACTTTAAAAAAAAAAAAAAAAAAGCACCCGCGCTTCCACAAAACTCGCACGGCAATCGCTCGGACAACGATGCGCTCTCCCCGTGCGCGCATTAAATATTGGTAAACAAAAACGCCAGCTCCATCTCTCCCAGAAACGATACTCACCGATTTTCGAGATCCCGCTCCACGCGATAACGGCCAGCCAGACGAGCAATACGAGGATCCTGGCTCGTCCTGCCTGAACGAGCCGCCGTAACGCGTCGATGGCCGCTGGAAATCTCGTCGTCATTTCGATTATTCGCACCAGCGAAGAACGCGAGAACAATACGGCATGGCACGCACTTTACTACTAAGTCCTCGCGATCGTCCACCAGCGGACGCAACTCTCTCTCTCTCTCTCTCTTTTTCTCTCTTGCAGAGTACCGCGCGCGTTTCGTATCGCGGAGGAGGGTTCGCTTTATAACGACACATATGCGTCGTACGTATATAAGCGCACGTATGATGGTCCGACAAGTCAGCTTGACGACGCGCGCGTGTGCCGATTATGCACGTTATGCATGAGCGAGGGGAAAGACGCGGCAACTCGAAGGAGAAGGAGCAAACGGATCGGGGCCATTTGTGCGTATTTATGTGTTTGTGTGCTAGTCTCCCTATAGGGATGGTTAACACGTGACGGATACTTGGATCTTGTCTTGTACAAACATACGGGCTGCGCGAGAGACGCTTACATATAATGGGGTTTTCGCTTTCTTTTTTTTTTTTTTTTTTTTTTTGGGCAGCTCACTCGACTGTCACCGAGTGCACGTAAGTGCATCGTTTCTTCTAGACCCGACGAGCTCTAGGCTGCTCTTATCGTTTGGATTTCGATAATTTAAGAGTTCGCGAATGAGATTCGAGAAGATTATTGACTTAATCCATTGCGCTACTTATGTTAAATAGTTACAAAAATAAATATTTCGAAAAATTATTTATTCCGTTATACGTACAAAGTTAAAGTTTTTTACGTAAGATTATTCGATTCTACATATTGTAAACATTAAATCGGTAATTAACGAACAACGTGTAATACTAATATGTATTAATTTAATAAGAAAATATATGGTTCTATTAAAATAATTTAAAACAATGATAAATTTGTAAAATTTCGTAATCAATTAATAATTAGACACGTAACGTAAACCGCAAAGATAAAGCAAAAAAACAAAAAAAAAAAAAAAAAAACAAAAAAGAAAAAGAAAAAATACAGGCACCGAACCGCAAAATTGAAAACTTAGCGAAAGACATATAAAAAGAATAAAAAGCTCAGCGATAAACGCGGAGATACATTAGAATTAAGAAAGACGATACATCGCGGCGGTTTTTCTCGGTCGCGCTTATTTACTCTGCGGTTTCCTCTCTCTCTCTCTCTCTCTCTCTCTCCTTCTTTTTTCACGTTTAACTTTTAACCCCTCTCTTCCTTCTTCCATCCTATACACAAGCACCTCCTCGTCGCTTTCTCGGTTAAGTGCAGTTTGCGCATCGGTATTTATTACCTCAGGCGGGTTAACCGATAATTAAAAGTGTAATGGCAAAAAATTGCTGTAAACAGGATTGAATAAAGCTCCGCTAATTTTGGTAATTGTGCGTAATGCCGTTACGCCGTTGTACTTTTGACTCGACGTTTTATTAAATGTATCAAAGTTTTCGTATTGTATTACTCGTTGTTGTTTATTGAAAATTAATTTTTATCATTATCTTTTTTAAACTTGTAATGTTTAACGTACCGTGAAGAATAAATGAAATCTACAGCTACATTTAATAAGTTATTTACGTAACGATCTAATATTACACTTGCTATATGTATTTTTTTCCAATTGCACAATTTATATTACATAATACCTGTATTTATTGTATCGTAAACTTTTATAGTTTCAGAAACAAACCATTGTCAATAAATGACTAACATATTATATTGTGTTTAAAAGACGATATCGATTGCTTTTAAAAAATTAAATTAAAAGCGAAATACAATGGTAATTGAAATCGCGTAGAAAACGAAACTTTATTTTGATTACTCATATATAATAATTCAAAAAGAACCTTCGTCGCTCCTTAAACTCTAAAGTCAATACTCGTAAGTTTTTTTTTCTCATCCAAGCGCTTTGCTTCGCTCTCCCTTGGCATTCAATCATCGCCAACGCACAAAAAAAAAAATAAAAGCTCCAATATATACCGTCCGTATATATAGATACAAATAAAAAACAAAGTAAGACAAGAGCGTACTCACCTCGTCGTCACTCCATAAAGTCAGGGCAGTAGACGTCGCACAAAATATACGATCCTCCTCTCGTATTCGTAACTAAGTCACATCGACTCTCGCAGGCGCGAAGTTTTCCTGTGTATACTCTGCAAAAGCGTCGAAAACCGCGTGTTTCACGCGGTTGCCAGGCCAACCCTCGCGCGCGCGGCTCGATTTCGCTGCACTTACGTTTATATATACCCGCGCGCTCGATCGTTGTGCCGTCTCTCTCCGTCTCTCTCCTTCTCACAATCTCTCTCTCTCTCTCTTCTTCTTCTTCTTCTTCTTCTTCTTGAACGAATGCACGCGAAACTCGTCGCTTGGTTGATGTGTATGAGCGCGTAGGTGTGATCCTCCTGGACGACGAACTAATTCAGCGTTGTTGGCGCTATCCGACTACGTCGCCGTCTATACCTTTCCACCTCGCTGTTTCGTCTGAAATGATACAAGTTTCCCTGGATTTTAGCTTGACTTTACGTACGCCCGGTAACTTTGTCTTGTTTTCTTGTGTGCGGTTTTAAGCTCTTTCGTTTAATGGATTTGTATGTTCGTATGTGCGCGTGTGCGTGTGTATGTGTATTATTTAAATATCAAGATGTAGAAACTATATGTATTTGCCGGTATTAAACTGCTGAGATACAGCGAAGGAATATTTTTTATTTCACTCTCTATTGATGGATTAAGAATTCATAGTGTTTCTGTTGTACGTATAAAACATTTCGAACTTTTGAAAACGAATTTATCTTTGATAATAATTTCGTTATCTCTTCGAAATATAATATTGATTCAGAGAAATATGTATTTTTATTTTTAACGAGCAAATTTTGAATTTATTTAAATTTGCAAATTTGTTTGAGTTTGCCAAAGGAATTAATTATATCGAGCATTTATTTTGAATCGAATAATTTCACTTTATTCAGATAATTAATTGCGTTATTTTGTCAAAATATATAAATTTGAAAATTAAAAGTTCCTAATTTGAAGAATTCAAAATAGGCAGAAACACATAAGGCAAACATTTATAAAACAAAACGCTTGTTGAGTAAGCCATTAATCGATGCAAATCTAAGGGAGAAAAACATTTCATAGTTGCAAGTATATACGCGTGACCGGTATAAATGCACGCACACATACAGTTTACATTGGGCATAGAAAAGAATTTCTTTTCAGTCTCAATTACGCCTCTCTCTCTCTCTCTCTCTCTTTCTTACTTACGTGCCTTTAGATCATCTCTCTTATTAGCCTAAATACACAGAGCTACACCTACGCGACAAAAAAAATGACGGCCATTTCCTCGACGACTCGTATCTCTCTGTCTGAATGCATTGTTCTTGATATGATAAAAAATAACTTTGTTTAAAAAGAGGTTTTAAAAATTAGCAATACGATAAATTAAAAGTTGTGCTTTTTATTGTTTGATTAAAGCACGCATTGTCTTATTATTATTAATTGATACGATAAGAGTATTGTTAAAACAAATATAAAATTATAGATGGAAAAAAATTTTTCACGAATAAAAAACATCAATGAAAGCCAAAGTATTACTGTAAAAAAATCTTTTTGAATATACATATATATATATCTTTATATTCGACAAGCGTAATGCTAATAAAATATTTAAAGATGAAAAAGCCACGAAGCCAAATTTAAAAAAAGAAAATAAAACGAAAGAAAAAAAAAAAAGAAAAAAGACTAGGGAAAAAAGTTCGAGCGAAGAGTTCCTCCATACTCTCAGACAGCGAGTGAAGTGAAATCCCAGAGATGAACTAATTTGTCGAGTACGGTTCAAGTCCTTTTTGGGATGGGAGAAGGGACGCTTTTTGTCTACGGCTTTTTTCCTTTTACCCTCCCCCTTTATCTTTCTCTCTTTGGCTTTGCTCTCTGGGTCTCTTTGACGCACAGATTTATATATATATATATATATATATGTGTGTGTGTGTGTATATATATGTGACCGGACATAAGGCACGTTTCCGGGCTGACGATAGCCTTAATAATCTGCCGTCCTTATCGTGAAATTCACGACGAGAGACAAAATGTCAGAAAAAAGAAAGAAAGAATAAAAACTCGAGTACGAGTTAGTTATTTAGTAAACTAAAAGTCGAAGCTCTTTCAATTTAAATATTGTGCGTACAAATTTGAAGATTTAAATTAACTTTGTTAATTAATAAGCAACTCGCTACTGTCAATTATTGTTTAAAGTTATGAACTTTATTAAAATGCGTAGAAATTTATATTGATTAATTGTAATTGAATTTTGCCCTGAATAAATAAAATGCGCTTGATTTCGAAGCGTAAAATCAATCAATATATAAACACACAAGTTATTATTTACGTGTTTATTTTTGTTTACAAACGTTACAAGTTGCGCTCGCGTTAATTTATGCCAAACAAATGTATGTCAACTCATGAATAAATTAGACATCGTGTATACTGACCGACGGTACATTTTATGAAAATTTTTTAAATTTTAATCTCAAAGTTATAACGGCAAATGATCGCACGTAACATTACCCTAAAATTTATTGCAATTTTCATTATGAATAAATAAACGGGTAATAAAAAAAAAAAAAATTCTATAGCGCGTTAGTTTTTATTTGTTTCGAAGAAAACTTTTGATCTTTATATTAAATTACATTGTAAAATTTGGACAAATTGATTCCAGCATAAATTGTCCAACAATGTTGCCTTTAAAAAATGAAAAAACTCTCGTTGTGGTCTCGGCAAAGTTAATAGCCAGCGACAGGCGAACAAACAAACAAACAAAACAAAAATAAATAAAAGCAAAATAAAAATCAGAAAAAAGTGCGTTATACAAGAAAGCGAACACCGCTTCATGTATCGATAACTCGCTTGAATTCGCGGTCGTGTGGACACGCGCTCAATCGACAAAAAAAAAAATATATATATATATATATGCATGTGTGTGCTTAAGGGGATAAGCAAGGAACGTGTGAGCTCGCGACTAGATCAGAGAAAGTCCAAGACCTATAACTAGGCCGGAGAACGTTATTATTATTATAACACGCTTACGGTGACTAGTCTATCCACCGGACACTCTCTTTATTGCGGCTGGAAAACAGAGTAGCAAAAAAAAGAAGAAAAATAATACGGACAGGGAGAGGTCGATGCGGATATCGAGTGACGATTGCAGGGGGATCGCAATAGCAGTCGAGTGGAGTTGGTTATATCACGCACATTGTTCACGAGAAATTTCCTAAAAGGCTTTGAAATACGAGAAATTTCCTCGCGACGCGAACAATCACAGAGGGCGAAAAGAAAAATCGCTCTTGGCTTCCTTCTTAGCGCCGAATTACTATCCGTACCTGCGCAAGGTGTGACGCGAAGCGTACGCTCGGCTCGCTTTTTTTCCCTCGTGCTTTGTGCTCAGGTATACCTACATCTGTAAGCTTTTATGTGTCGGGAATTTCGAGATGTCTCGTTTGAACATACGCACGCATTTGCTGAACTAAACGCGTTCTCAAATTCGTAATAAAGTAAATGTAATGTTAAATGTTAATTAAAAATTGAATTTTAACATAAAGTTGCAATTATTTCAAATCAGTCGAAGGCTTTTATTGCATATTGTCTCTTTAACTTTTTATAAATTTATTACGAGAAAAATAGATTATACTCTTACTTGAGTAATGTTATCTTGTATAATTGAAAAATGGGAAAAATTTATGACGATTTATGAATATTATTGAATATATTTTTAAATAATTATTTAATGAAACAATATTTAATTATGTACTTATATTAAAAAAAAAAACATAAATAATAAATTAGTAATAAATTAATTTTACTTGTTTGTTATCTCAACCGATACTTCTTTCGTGTGATAAAAATATTTTTAAACATATTGCATTTTATGCAAATATTTAAATTAAAATATGATACAATACCTTTCTCATTAAAAATTAAAAATATTACATTTTAAAATATAAAATGAATTAGAAAATATAGCAATTTTTCACTTGAAAAATTTTATATGTGCAATAATTAATGGATTTTTTAATTTATGAAATATTTTTTAATTTATCAAGCATTTTAATATTCAAAAAATATAAAATAATTAATTGCAGTTTTAATTAGTTAAAAACGCACTTTATAATATTAAAATATATATACATGTCCATACATAAAATTACTCGTTAAATTTTCTCTTTTTCCTTGTTTAACAATAATAATATTAATATATTTTTATGTATTAACGCGAATCATAAAATTTACTTCTTATATTAGGTTTAGATGTACATTCAACATTTGATTATTGCATGCTCAATATTTTACTTTTGAACGACATTTTTATGAACATGTAAATGTTTTTAAAATCAAACATTTGTCGTACAAAAAAAATCTTTTTGTCATATGACGTAATAATTCTTTTCGGTTGCAACGAATTATTTTACGTGAAAATAATATTTTTCATTTATCTTTTTGTGTCTCGTAATCTTTAATCTTTAAAAAAAATTAATTGTTAACAATATCAATAAATAATCTCGTTAACGTATCAAAAAGAGTTTTCCAACGCGACATTTGCAAGTTTAAAATTCGTAATTGAAAGAATATCTGAATGTCCTTTTCTACGATCTTCACAATATTTCATATTTACATCGTGGTGACTCATCAGCAAAGGAACACTCCCCTTTGCTCTTGGAATACTCGAATCCTCGCGCTCTCCTTATCTTTCCTTGTTTATCTGACATCTTTCACATTCGCAACGAAAACCGTTCGACAAAACCCTGATTAATAGTTCTATACTTTAATTATTGACATCAGTCACTTTAAAAGCGAGATAAAATATATCATTTTTTAAAATATTAAATATTCGTGTATGCAAATGTACATTTTGCTCACCTTAGCATCGCCGAATCCAATTCGAAATGCACTTCTCCAGCGCTCGTGCAACAGTACACATGTACATGTATATCACAAAACTAAAAGATCTTCAAAAAATCAATACAAAAATTGAAAAAAAAAAAAAAAAGAAAAAAAAACGTAAAACACACGAGACACGAGAAGAGAAAAATAACCGCTCTTTTTTCACAAAAACAAAAAGAATCGCACGTTGGTTCCCAAGTGTGTCGGCTGCTCCGTAAGTTACAACGCGCGTACAGTAATCACTCGAAGCGCGAGTGTGTATATTATAAAGGAAAAAAAGGTGGACGGCACGCGCGCCCGGTGGTCGCTCGTCGACTGCTGGAGCTTTTCCGAGTTCGCGCAACGCCAATGGCGGCGGCGCAGCCCCCAATAAGAAAGAGTGAAAGAGCAACGGCTGGGCTTGCGCCTGCGCATCGCGTCCGCAACCCTCTCCGGCTTTTTTCCCCTATTTCTTTTCTTCGTTTTTTATTTTGAACCGTGCATTATAACTCTCATACCTTTCCACCACTCGCTGCTGCTACTTTCCCCTCTCGCAAGATGTACGTACCGATTCTTTTGTTTTTTTACGTGCTGCTCCCTTTTTTGCTGTGACCCTTTTTCGGACGCTTTGCCCATGGAAATTCGGGAAATGCGACGTGCACAACTCGATTAGCCGCATAGATTTTCACTTTATTTGCTAAGATAGACTGAGATTCGTAAAATTTTTATTATTTTGTTCACTTGTTTCATTGTACAATTAAAAAATTAAAAATATTATAATCTATTTTTTTAGCAAATTTTTTTTCTTATGTAAAAATTGATAAATGTTTGACTCTGTATTACAATATTATTTATTTATTATGCGAATATATATGAATTATTTTAATAAATTAAAATTATTATTCATTTAGCATGTAAAGTAATTTAAAACAATAGTAAAATTATTCAGTGAGATTTTAAAAACTATAAATAACTTTTGTGTTATTAAAATAAATATTTAGCAATGGCTAACGTGAATAAATATTATTCTTTTCAACAATACATGTACAAATTTATTTACAATAAAAAATAACAATTTGTATATAACAGACATTATTTCAATAAATTCTCATCTTTAAGAATTAATCTGGGAAACTTTACAATATCTTCAATCCATTTAGCCACTCCCAGCAACCTCTCTTCACAAAGTTTTGGAGCCATTAACTGCAAAGATAATGGCATACCTTTCCTAGATAATTTTATAGGAATGCTAACTGCTGGTATACCTGCCATATTAGCAGGCTGAGTACAAAAATCTTGTACAGAACATTGAGTCTGATTGTCTTCACTTATAAAATCATGATACCTAGGTGCATCACTGAGTGTTGTTGGTGTTAACAAAAGATCTATTCCAGATTGCCAAACTTTTTCAAAATCTTCGGCAATTAATCTTCTCACTTTCATAGCTTGGACGAAATAATCTTCATAATTTTCAGTAAGTAAAAAATAATTGCCAGCTAGAATTCGACTGCGTACAACATCATTAAATCCTTCGCTTCTTGTCTTAGCAAATAACTCTTCAGTAGAAAAAGTTTCATCTGCTCTGTGGCCATATTCTAACCCATCATATCGAGCCATATTACTTGCTACTTCGCATTGATTCAAAACAGAGTAACATACTATAGAGTACTCTGTATGAGGCAAAGAAACTGGAAGAACTCGAGCTCCTGATTCCTCTAGTAATTGACTCATTTCCAACCAATTAGAATCTACTTCTTCTGTCATCACAGGACAGCGATATTCTTTAGGAATTCCTATCCTAATTCCACTTATATCTATTGTCGATGGGAGTTCAAAAGGAGAATATGGTATTTTCAAAGTTGTTGAATCTTTTGAATCTGGCCCAGCTATTACATTGAGGACAGTAACAGCATCATCAATAGTTCTGGTAAATATTCCAGGGACATCCATGGAATTAACTAATGGTATAAGACCATGTCGAGATACTAATCCATAAGTTGGCTTTAAACCAACAAGACCACAGTATGATGCTGGATTGCGTGTAGAACCACCAGAATCTGAACCAAGAGCAGCAAAACACATTCCAGTGGAAACTGCAATTGCTGATCCACCACTACTTCCTCCTGAAAATTAATAGATCAAAAAATTTTCTTTCAATAAATATTTTTTTTATGATAAAACATTATTAAATCATTTATAATATAAAATTAATTCTGAAGCTGTTAAACTATGAATTTAATCATTACTTTACCTTTGTACTTTTTCTATACATATACATATATATATATATATATATATATATATATATATGTCTATATTCACCTGCTATATGCCAATTATCTGTTTTGAATAAATCTTCAGTATACTGAATTTCTTCATCATGAAAATAATCATCGAAAATATAATGTTTCATCATTTCAGATCCCCATAAATTTTTTGAAGGACCATAGTATGAATCCACAGTTCCAGATCCCATAGCAAATTGATCTAAGTTAGTTTTTCCAATCATTACTGAACCACATTTTTTCAATTTTCCATAAACAGTAGCATCATAACCTGGTACAAAATTTGCTAACATCTTTGAAGCACATGTCGTTAACTGATCAGCTGTACAAAAATTATCTTTAATTGCAATTGGAATACCATCTAAAGATCCCAATAGTTTATTTTTCTTTTGTCTTTTATCAGAATCATGAGATTGTTGTTTTGCAAGTTCACTTGTTACAGATATAAATGCATTTAGTGGCTTTAAGACTGAAGTCAGTTTTAGAGATGCATTAACCAATTCTGAAGATTGAATCTCACCAGAAGCTATTTTCTGACTAACTGTCTTTATAGAAGAAGTTAGAATATTATTCATTTCTACTTTCTATAATAAAATAGTTTAAAATAAATAATCGATTTATATTTTATGATTTAAAGAAAAAACATTTAACTTTTAAGAAAATTCTGCTTTTTAAAACCTGCGCAATACTTCTCAGATGATAATAAATTAAATAAATGCACTGTACATTTTTGACAAATAAAATTTAATATTTTACTTTTAAAGATTATAATAAAAAATATTTATATCACGTTCGCATCGAATATTTGCGTTTCATATTGTATGCTCAAGATGGCAGCTGTATCGTTAAACAATTCGCGAATGAAAAAACAGCTGTTTCGTTTCACATACAGTAATTCATTGCCCTCACTGTTACAGCTTTGTTCACAAATGTAATGATAATTTTATTCTTTTATCATTTATGACAACTTAATATCGCTTTTTAATGATTTATTGTCTATAACGTATTATAAAAATTTTTTAATATCGTAATAATTATAAGTGATTGCTTATATTATTGGTGCGATAAAAAAATATCAAGACATTTAAGAGTTTATGAAAAATGACTATGTTTGCAGCGCACATATGCACGAATGATTAACACTCATGCGTGGATGGCCAAGTGCATTTAATAAAAGTGATTCTACATAAAAAAATTGCGTGTAGGTAATTCTATAACAGTTTTTTAAAAATTATTATTATTTTTATTGTGCAATAAAGTTTATTCATTATTTTTAAATACATTTGCAAATAAAAAGAAATGAAATCATGTTTTATCAATATTTAAATACATTTTAAAACAAGACTTACTCAAAAGAGCTCTTTTGTTGCAATTGGTAAATGAAAAATTTAGCGTTTGAATTATTTTTATCACGATAAATGATAAAAGAAAAATTTTAATAGTTCTTAAAACGATTTAAAAATTTTGGGAATAAAATTTAAGAAAAATTTTATATTGGTCTGAAAACGCAAAATGCAATTCTTAGAAATTATGTAGAAACACTCTAAAAGTGCAACGAGCATTTATGTGGAAGTAGCAGCGACCTGTCAATACTTTGTGGCGTCGTCGCGCGCACTCTTTCCCTGTACTACTGTACAGATACAATGCCCCGTTGTGCCAACAACATTGTTGTCGTTGAGTGTCACAAATTCAGAATGTACTGAGCAAGGAAAAACAAAAAGTAAAGAGTTAGTGCATCGTATAAAAAGAGATGCAAACTCCAGAAGAAATCAAAAGTCAACGATAAAAAGAACAACAAAGCGGTAAAAAGAAAAACTGGGAGAGAAAAAAAGCTAAAACACAAAAGGGCCAACCGATGACATGGTATCCTCGTGTAACGAGGCAAAGCTCGAGCTGGTGCCTGTTAAGAAAGGAAAGCCAGGAGGAGGTAAAGAAGAGTCCGTCCACTTCATTGAACAGTTTGTGAAAGATGTCGTCGACTTTAGTTCACAGTACGGTAGCAATATCAGCATTTCCTATACAGCCTATAATATTGCTGGTAATCCTAGCAAATTTCCCGACTACGGAGATTTTCCACAAGCGTTTGTAATGGTAATTTGATTCATTCATTAAATTGTTATTATTAACATTGTTATTAGTTTTTTCATACAAAAAATTTAATATGTCATTATTGTAAAATTAAAATATTTATTTATTTGATTTGCAAAATTTATACAAAAAAAGGTTTAAGTCTTAACCTTTATCTTTTAAAATTCTTTTTAATGTTAAATACCTTTAAACTGTTTTGTTGTGTATTATATATAAATTATATACTTCTTACGTACATATGCTCTTAAAAAATTTTTATAAAATTTATTTTTAATAAAATTATTTAATTTGTTATAGCGAACTTATGGTATGTGGTGGGATGAAGCACCTTCAAAATCACTTGATTACATGCCTCAAAATAATGATCCGTTAATTAGTCATGATTATATAGGTAAGTATATAATTAATATTCAATAATTATATTGAATATTTATTTAGTACTTAAATATGTTTACTTAAATAAATTCTTAAAAAATATAAAATTAATTTTATAATTTATATTTAATTCTATACCAAAATCAAATAAATTATATTTTTTACAGATTTAGAATATCACAAGGAAGTATACCCAGTAAGAATATCTATTTATGAAACATATAATCCAGGTAGTGTTATTGCAATATGGGCTAGAGACGAGACTGGTCAGTGGGTACGACTTTGGAATGGTCCACCACAAATTGTACCTCATAAGCCACGAATATTTTCACCTCCTTTACAACGATGTAATTTTAAAACAAAATTCTTAAGATTAGAATTTAATCATAGCTTGCTTGATTACTATACAGAATTGGATGCAGTGTTATTTATTGGAACTTCTGAACTAATTATACCCAATATGGGATTTCAAACAAGAAGTTTAAGCGGTTTATTAAGAGAATTGGGTGGAACGGGATTCAATGATGAAGATTGTTATAATCTAACACCAGATTACAAGAAAGTTAATCAAGATTTAAGAGCATTAAAAAGTACATTACATAAACATTGTGTTTTATATAAAAGGTAAGTTTAAACTTTCATTTATTCATCTGTTAATGTATTTAAAAATTAAAAAAAAGGAATCAGAATAATTAAAATTTTCATAATAAAGTAAAATATAACAATAAATATTTATTTCAAATAATGTACTTAAAATTCGTGTAATGATTAGAAAATAATTAGTATATGCAGATGTTCAAATGCAGTTTATAATTTAAAAAAATAATTTTATTGTAGTAAATATATTGAAAAAGTTCCTAAAGGGAGATTAGCGGCAAAACTAGGATTACATTGTCATTACATTCCACCAATCGAAGAAGCATTTAATAGTTTACAAAAATTTCTCCAAGAAGATTTTCCAAAACTCATAAAAGATATTAATCTCTCATCTTCGGTAGCTTTAACAGAATCAGAGTTGCACATAAAAAATATTTCTAACAGCAGTTCTGGAAGTTTTTCAGCTTTACCTGTAAGTATTGTCCCAAGTGTAATTTATTTTTTTTCTAAAATAAATTAATCATTACTTATAATAAATTAATTTTTTTTTAACGTATGAATATATGTATGCTTGTACACATGTGCATATGGCATATATTTTCTAAAATTTAAAAAACTTAATAATTTTTTATGTTTGATTTTTGCAGGATGAAACTGTATTAAAAATTTTTAAAAATTTAGATTTAAAATCTTTAAATCGTTGTTCTCAAGTTAATCGACATTTTTACAATATTGCTCATGATGCTCTTCTGTATAAAAGTCTTAATCTTAAGCCATATTGGTATTGCGTAGATTCTACTGTTTTAAACAGTTTTATTTCTAAATGTCAATATCTACAGCGATTAGATCTTTCTTGGTGTGGTAACTATGATACAATTAAGTCTGAAGATTTTATTCTATTTTTACAAAACAGTGGAAGTACAATAACACATTTAAGACTTAACTGCTGTCGTTTTGTTAATGATGCTGTTATTCAAGAAATATCACAAACTTGTAAAAATCTTAAAGGTATTCAAAAATTTCTATTTATTAAAATGCATATATTTTTTGATATGTTAATATATATCTTTCCTGTTTCAGAACTATGTTTGCGAAATTGTACAGCAATAAGCAGTAGTGGATTTACACCTTTAGAAACTTTGAAAAATTTGGAAAGACTTGAATTATATAGGACTTTGATTGAAACTGACACTTTGTGTTCAATTCTTCGAGAAAATATTCACATGCTCCATTTAAATTTAGCTAGTATGCACGACCGGCTTAACATGGACGATGTGGCTACTGAAATAGGTATTTCTTGTAGAAAACTGGAAAGTATTGATTTTTGGAAAGCTCTTACACTCACTGTACGTGGAATAAGAGCATTAACGCATTGCACAAATCTTAGAGAAATTGATTTTGGATGGTGGTTAGTATAAAATCGAAATTTTATTATAATTTGAAATTTATTTATTTAATCATAATAATCAAAAATATAATTCATCATAAAAATTTTTTTAACTTTAAATTTAAACATATCAACATTATTTTACATTGTATTTTAAAAAATAAATCTATACTTTTTATAGCAGTGGTGTTGGAACTTTAGGGGATTCTTTAAGACTGTTATTCAATTCATGTAGAAATTTAGAAAAAGTTTTTTTGACATCATTTCGTGGCTTAACTGATCGAGATCTTGAGCCATTACTTCTATGTCGAAATTTACAACAATTAGATTTACTTGGAGCCAGCTCTCTTAGTCCAGAAATCTGTATAAGTTTACTTTGTTGTTTACGATTACGCATGATAGATTTAAGTTTTTGTGATGGAATTAGCGATATTAAGATTCTTGAATGGCGCCAGATTTACCCTCGTGTATCAATAAAAAGAAGTTCTCAAGCTAGTGGATGATTTAGCAAGATGCATATAATATAAGCATTTACTTAGGAATTTATTTGTCAAAACCAAAACGCTTAAAATTTTCTGAATCGCATACGTTTCACAAACATTTAAAGTTTGTAAATGTTTAAATATTTGTTTGATTGAACAGTGAAATTAAATAACTTTCTAAACATCAATGCCTTAGCTATTTGAGGCTATATGGAATTTTTTGAAGAACTGAATAATGTGCTTTTTAAGACTGCAGCTAGATTAAGGTGCAACTATTTTTATATTGAATTAATTTAAACTAAATGTCTCAGTGTCATAGATCAATTAAAATTTTTGATGTATTTATTTATACAAAAATTCTTCTATTATTAGGAGATAACAAAGATTTTTATAATAAATTTTTTAACTTGAAAAAAATGTTATATTTATATTTTTTTTCAAACATAAAATGTAATAGCTAAAATAATATAAAACTACCTTCAGTGCATCACACAAAATAAATATTTTATAAATTTTGTTTTTATTATTTATTCCATTGTTCACGTAATTTTATTCTTGAAGCATGACTAAAATCATTTGCTTCTCTTGATTTATATAATAAAGAATCACTTTTGTCAAAATTTCCAGTTCCTTTCAACAAATTCATATCTTTTTGTATTTTTCTTTCCAAACTAGCTATTCTACTTTCTTCAAGTTTTCTTTTTGGTAAGTGTTGCATAGCTGTACGCCAATCAGAGCATTGTGCATCTAACATAATTGCTAATACTTGATTAAGGGTAAGATCCTTACTAGATCCAAAACCAAATTGTACATATTCATCTATAGGTAACCTAGCCATTCTTAGACCTTCCTTTTTTGCTTTTGCAAGTGAAATAGGCTGCTTGGGTCCCTAAAAAGTTAAATTATCGAAGCAGTTATATAATAAAATTTAAAAAATTCATTTTCATAACTGTACTGCAATATTTTTTACTACATATTTTATTATAAATATTTAAATAGAATATACAATTGAAAAAAACTGTAAATTACTTTGTTAAAACTTATTTCAAATACTAAAAATATAAAATTTCTATTATAAAGTAAATATAATAAAACTATAATATTTATATTATAGTTATAGTATATATTAACAATATTAGTTATAGTATATATTAACAATAAATTTTACCTTATCAACAAAAGCTCCAATTATATAAATTGAGTTATAATCATACTTCTCAATCACATTTGAAGCATTTGATGTCATATAAACTAATTTAGATTTGTCAAACATTTCAAGATATGATTTTGTTGTAATTGTCATTGGAAAATCATCATTAAGTAATGTTGGAATGAATCTTTGAAGTCTATCTAAAAATTCCCCGTTCAAATTAACATTACATAAAATTATTTCAAATGGATAATTATGCAAACGATTCATTGCATAAGCTTCCATTATTTGCTTAGCACAGCTTTTAATTTCCTTAGGCGACATAAATTTGTCATAACTACAATCAAAAATAATTTTGTTTCCAAACATTATTGCTTTCAAACAATTCCAAATATACAAATGATTCATAGATGTATCAAGAATGCGCCGAAATAGAGAATTTCTTCCTATACCATATTCAATAATATTATGGTCTACATCAATACTTCGTTTTTTTTTTAACTCTTCGAATTCTAAGTTTTTTTCTAGTTGTTCTTGTTTTCTTTTCTCAATTTTCTTTTCAATAACGAATAAATAGTCCAGAAATTTTCTAATAAATAATAATTATTAATTTATAATTAGCCAACATATATTAAATATTCAATTTTATAAAATACATACTTTCTATTACTCCATGATTTTAATTTTAAAATCTCTAACCAATCTCGAGGTCGTAAATTTGATGGTACGCGTTCACCATCCTGTCTTCTAACACTAATTTCAATTTCTATCACTTTTTTAAATTTTTCCAACTCTGGATTTTCATTTATTAATTTATCTATTTCTTTTTGGGCAGTTTCGTCAATTTTATTTTTTCTCTCCAATGGATTTACTGGTAATTTAATATCTTCAAATGAATAATTTTTTGTACAGCAAACAGTGCTAGGAAATAATTTTTGTAAAAGTAAACTAGGAAAGATTATACTAGCATTTTTTGTGCTTCTTTCATTCCTTAAATTATTCGAAACACTCACAATGGTTTTCAACACTCTTGAGAACATTATAAAATAATATAACGAATAAAAAAAAATTACTCAAGATAATGCAAGAA
This sequence comes from Chalcis sispes, assembly GCA_949987625.1. Classification (NCBI taxonomy): domain Eukaryota; kingdom Metazoa; phylum Arthropoda; class Insecta; order Hymenoptera; family Chalcididae; genus Chalcis; species Chalcis sispes. The sequence continues at coordinate 65,091,002 of OX465098.1, forward strand.
CATAATGAATTTTATTAAATTATATTCAAATAATTCTCGCATAAACTATTTAAACAAAATCAATTTAAGGTTAGTTCTTAATCTTTATTTTAAAAATGCATGAAATGATTTTTGTTTATACAACAATTTTCTTCAATATTAAAGATTTAAATTAAACTAATTTGTAAATCAAAAATTATTTATAATCAATTTATGTTATGTTAGTATAAGATGGTTTCTTTTTATTATTTTACCACATTATATACATATATATGAATTAACTTTCCATCAAACACGTGCACTAAACGAAATCATTTGATTGGTTATGAGCACACTGTGGTTGGTAGCAGGTAGTGTCGAGTACTGTGTCAAACTATATATATATATATATATATATACAATCGTGGTGTAAGGGTATAATGAATGTTGGTAAAACTTGCTGTGAAATTTTAAAAGTTTGTAAAATTAAAATACAAAAATAATGCAATTAAATTCAAATATTGTTAAGTGTATATACTTTTTGTTTAGTAACTTACAAATAGTGGTGTTGTTGTATAGTTGATTAATACAACAAAAGGAATTTTTTTCAGCGTTTCATTATTTTTTATAAAATAAATATTGCAGGTTAATTATTATATTTCGAGTTTGTTATTTTATATGGCATTACTTACAGATCAAGAGGATATTACAATGAAAAATTTTAATAAAATAAAAAATGTAAGATTTTTTCTATATGCACTCATTTATTTTCTTTTATAAAATAAAAAAATTAAATATAAATATTTGAAAATAAATAACATTTATAAAAATATCATTAATGCTCTTTTTCTATTAAATTTTAAATAACTTCACATTCTAGGAATACATTGAATTAAAATTTATAAATAAAAATTTAGAAGATACAATTGAGTTGTTAAACGAAAGGCTTATTAGAAAAGAACAGCAAAAGAATGATTTAATTGCTATGTTTAAAAAAATAGTTAATCAAAATAAAACAAAAATGCAATCTTTACAACGAGAAAATAATCATCTTCAGTCAACAATTGAAGAACAAAGTTTATTAATTGTAGAAGATTCTAAATTAAGTATGTTATGCAATAATAAAATATATATTTAATTACCTTTTTAATTTATGTAACTAAATTATTTTTCTTTTAATATTTGTTATTGTAAATGTTTAGTTGATGAATTAAAAAAAGAAATCAATTGTTTAAAAGAAAAAAAGGATTTTACGAAACAAAAATATGTGAATAAATCTGAAATAGCAGATTATAAAAGCAATAAGGTCTGTATAATATTATGCATATAATGAATACATTGCATTTAATTTTACTAAAATTATAATTTTAATTAGTTGGTAGAATTAAGAAACTCAAATAATATTGATAACAATCTCAACACTTTTTCACATCCATCTTTTCATGCTGATATCAAAAGTACAAAAAAAATTAAAAAAAGTACTTGTGCTTCTTCTCAATTTCGGTATGTTATCAAAATTGTTTAAATTTGAATTACTGCTTGACGTTATAATAATATAATCTGATAATTATTATTAAATTTACTCTAATTCTTCATGCTTTCATGAAGTTAAAAATATTTAAATAATAAGATAATTTCATTATAATCATTTTCTTCATTTTGCCTATTACTATAAATATTTTTATAATTAACTTTTTTAGGTGGCCTAATTTAGATATTACAATTAATGAAAATAGTATCAAGAAAAAAAGTATTAATAATCTCACCATTAGTAATGAAAGTAGAAACAAATTACTAAAGACCGAAAAGAAAAGAAAACTTTATTGTCCTGATGATATAATAACAGATTTGCAAAATGAAGAATAAAATTAGTAATTATTATTTTTTATTTATTATTAAATTTACAAATATCTTTTTTATATTGTTTATTCTATTATAAAAATAGGAAAACTGTAAAATTATAATCTAAAATTTTACATATATACAAGATTAGAAAAGTGTTAATTTACAATGAAAATAGATTGTCAAAATTTACGATATTTCTAGATAAAAAGATAAGTATTTAGTACATTACATCCGACATATAATAACTTTGTGAAGTAAATTACAATTTCTACCTATCGATTTTGTTTAATTCGTCATAAGAATTCATTTTCTAAATTCTTAAGTTATAAAGTCTGTTGAAGTTTGAAAACTCATTTATTTGGAAATCATTATTAATTTGTTTTAAACATAAGTCATTTATTTGCTATTGGAAGACGACTCGCGTGACGTATAAAGAAAAATTAAATTAATAAAGAGAACGAATGATTTTTAATTCATTCCCAAGACATTTAAAAAGTAAGCGTTTATGCAAATCGATCATCTTTAAGCCGATCGCGTCATCATTTGCTAACGATTTTTCGATGCAGAGAGTTCCAGCTATTGGTATAATCGATTTTCAAATGACCATACGTATTAAGGGTTATGTGGGAAGGCTTGACGGGCTCTTTATATCGAACGGCATCGATCTCGTCTCCAATCAATTCCTCAATGTGTCTTGATCGTGTTGGCATCTCTACCATCATTTCGCTCGGCCGCCGATGATAAATACATTCTTCCCTGCAAATAAAATTCTGGTTTAGCGCTTTCATTATTGCTAAATAATATTTGGCAAATCTTAATTAAATCTTTATCTATTTTATCTATTATTATTAATTTGGTTAGAAAATTTTAAATTTAAGAAAAATTAAGAAATAATTGAAATAATAAATGAACTCTTTCGTTTCATTTGATGAAAATGGTTATGTTACGCTTTAAAATGTATAAAATTATGTTATTTCACGCATTTATCAAAATTAATAAAATAATCAAAAGTAATTTATTAAGTATAAACTGTAAATAAATTTACCGTATTATTAATAAAATTACCGTACCTAGAAAACTTTTTAAGAATCATCATTAATTCCTCGTTCAGCTGAACAGTCGTAAAATAATTATGCTCACCTCTCGTAATTCCTCGTCCTCGCAACTTTACTTCGTCGCCTGAGCATCTCCCTCGTCCTGAGTTCCTCGAGCGCCTCGGCTTGCTCGAGCTCTGCAATAAAAAGTAAACAAACCTCGATAATTACGTTACATTACATATGTATAAGCGTAGCTTATGAAACATTACGTATTTGTACGCGTAAGAATTTGCGCGAAGAAATGACAAAGTTTGAATGCGTAAGCGATCGATATTCCGCCTCGCAGACTGCGTGGATCCTTGCGAAAGTTTCATTTGTGAAACGTCGCCGGTTTCGAGGCCGCTGATCAAATTGCGAGGCGATGCGCGAAACAAAGATAATAGTGATTAATATATTTGCTATAAATTTTTACATTTGTGATTTATACGTGTACTGTGCATTGGTGAAATGACTCGAGTTATACGTTTTGGATTTTTTTTTTTATTGTTTTTAAGGGTGAAAAATGGGAATGTGGAAATGCACTAATGTGTAATAAATTAAAATCGATTACGGAAATTCATCAAGCCGAATGATTTAAGTTTGAGGATGTGGAAAATTTTTTTCCCGTTTTCTCTTAGGACATAATTAGGTTTACGATCTTATCCGAGCTCATGAAAGTATGTTAAGTGTTTGTACATTTTTTTAAGATTAAAAAATATGCATACCGCGTATTATTTGCTTGTAATTTTAACGAACGAATATTTATTCATCGTGTATATATTATTTTTATTTATAATATTTAAGTTTATTTATTAAAATTCAGTCATTTTCGCTTATTTACAAAAAAAAAAATAAAAGAATTAAATATTTATCCTATAGTCCCTCTTCATTGTAGCTGCAGAAGTGATTTAATTGCGCAAAAGGACAGGATAAACAAAAAATCGAAATAGAAATCAATCAGCGTGCATAAAGATTTCGCGATTCATTCAATTACATAGCATTATTCTCAAAGATCAAAAAGCACTTGACAACTCGCGCGAAAACCATATTCTTTTTTACACCGACGAAAAAACGATGGAAAAGTAAAAAAAAAAAAAAAAAAAAAAAAAAGAAGACAATTCGATATCACCGATATCCTCACGAAAGCACGTAATCCGGAAAAGAAGTGGAAAGTATATAATCGAGACGGTGCAGGCCGCAGCGAAACTTGATTTCTAATTACAACGCGGCTCGCCGCTTGCTCGTCCGTATACAGGACGTTTCTTTCTTTCTTTATTTTATTATTCACGCCTCGTTTTATGGCCGCTTTTCTTTCTTCGTTTTTTTTTTTTTTTTTTTTTTATATATATATATATATATATATATATATATACGGCGATGCGTGCGTTTTAACGCGTAGGCTTACGTGCTGTGGGAAGGTTGTCGTTGCGTATACGCGTCTGTTTACGTTATTTGTGTCGATTTTCTTTGCTGGAGTGTAATATTCGGTCGATGCAACCGAATTATGGATGAAAAAAAAAATTTTTTGACAATCGTACGCTGCTCCAAAATCGTTTATAATTTAGAAATACAGGATGGGTCATTTTAACATTGAAATTCAAATATTTTATTTATAAATTAAAAAATTTCTAGATTAGAAAAAAAGAAAGATAATATTTTTAATTATTATAAAGCTTTAATTAATCGCAGATAGATGTTGTAAAAAACTTTTTCATAAAAATACAAAATCATCTATTTTTATTGGAGTAATAAATTTTTATCATGATTGTCGTTATTCGCTCGTTTTCAAAATTGCTTATTTTCTTACTTGCTTAAAACTCTAACTTATAGATGAGTTTTATGAAGGCAAACAAATTATTAACCTTTCTTTTACATTGCAGTTCGCATGGGCAAGTTAAATCAGGGCTGGCCGAGATGTAATTAGTTTTCTCGACAATATAGTAACTGGACCATTCATCCGACTTCAATAGCCGATAATTTTCTTCTCATTTTCAATCTTAGTAAATCAATTTTCTTTTATCGATTGGATTTGATTTTATTATAAGATTGCATAAATTATGACACAGATATATAATTGAGCATGATTTTATTGAAATCTCGAAAGAAAAGAGATCGAATCACAGTCTTGATTTACCAAAGGAAAGTAGTCGTGAAAATTAATCGTCGATTGAGTATCTATCGGACGCACGTTCGATCGCCTTTACGTGAAATCATGCACTCTCTCTCTCTCTCTCTCTTGCTCTCTCACTCCATTTTCTAACTTTTCCTGTTTCTCCTTTTATTTCTAGGTCGCGACGAACGTCGAATGTTTATATGCACTTCTCGCATAACAAGGCTTTTGCTTTTACAAGCCACGTAAATATTGGTGTAGCATCAATACGTTGTTTCAATCGATTCTTTAAAAAGGATTTTTCATTTACCATCCATTATCGAAATAAAACCAATAATGTATATAACTGAATAAAATTGTTCGATCGTTAAAATAAAAAAAGCTGTTTGCATTTGAAGAAACAACTTTCCCTAATTCGTCTTTTAAAACCATCATATATTTTAACACCAGCGTGAAATATTTCCACGGCAATTTTAAAATTCATCGATATCCATCTCCAAGAAGAAACAAAAAAAAAAAAAAAAAAAAAAAAAAAAAGAAACAAAAAAAAAAAAAAGAAACAAAAAAAAAGAAACTAAAGACAAGAGAAAAAAAACCTTTTCCTACGTCTAGCTACACGCGCAATAGATAGACATCGAATAACGAAACAAGTCGCGGCAAACGGTTGCATTTCATCAATAATGCACGGGAGGCTCGTCCGTTCGGCAAAATATCTCCCACGAGGCGGCACTTGCATTATTATTGCGCTTAATGTATATGTCGCCGCCTTATCGCCTCGGTATTATCGGCTTGGGTATGCTTATCCCTCGTGTATACACATGTGCGTGTATGACGCAATGCGTAAGTAACCCCTTGAGAACTCATATGCGAGACGGACAGAGAGAGAGAGAGAGAGAGAGAGAGAATGGTTAAAGGAAAGATTACTTATATATACGCTTGTCATTTCTATTGATCGTTGATGAATTTATGTGTTATACATTTGTTGTTGCGGTAAAAATACTAGTTTCGATTTGACCGGTTCAGCTAAAGTTGCGTTAACAAAAAATAACATTTTTCACGATCGCTAGATTAAGTCGCGAGATAATTGTTAGATAACTATTACGTAAATTTTGCAGCGGATAAACTAATTTATCAAGCTTAAAACAGCCAGGACATTGCAATTTTGATAAGCAAAAAAAATAAAAAAAATAAAAAAAACGATGACTTTACTCGCTGAAATTTATTACTTTCATATGTATCGGCCTTTATGTTTTTAATCGCTTTTCTATTATAAAGATGATCTCATATTTAAATACAAGAAATCATAAAATAAATAAGGTAAATAAATTATAAAACGAGGTTAATATTATTAATAACATCGGCGGATTTCCTAACACTGACATTCAAAGTCTCAATAATTATTACGGCGTATTACAAAAATAAATCAGCGCGGAACATGAATTTCTCTTTAATTTCATGAAACTTACAATGTATGAGAGTTCGGGCAAATTTCATTCTTAATTTTTTATTCGGTTTTAAAAATTACTATCAACTTATATAATCTTGGCAGTTAATGAGCTACTTTTTTTTCTTTCTTTTTTTTTTTTTTTTTTTTTTTTTATTTTTAAATTAAGATTGAGTAATCTAGTTCAATTTAATTCCAGAAAAATTTAGAGACAAGAAAAACTCGACAATTTGAATTTTAAATTCTACGTCGTTAAGACGACTCGACATTCTAGCGTGCGAATTTTCCAAAACTCGTATCGATCGCAAAAACTACCCGACGACTTAATTGCCCGACAAAGAACAAAACACCCAAGCTTGTACATCGATTGGAAATTCTTATATCAACGCCTATAAATTGTTTTAGCCTCCGAGCGTTTGTTTTTCGTATTCGCGACTCTTAGAATTTCGAGCGCGTCGATTTTTTTACGCAACTTTTAAGTATACACATATATGGTAGATTCGGTGCCAAATTGAATTTTGGCACGATCGCTTACCCAGAAAGTAAATCCATTATTCATGCGCGCTTTATTATACGGAAAGAGAAAGAGAGAGAGAGAGAGAGAGAAGGAATAATTATTGTAAGCGCAGAGAAAAAAGTATAACGAGCGTACGAACGATTGTTTTTTGTTCTTTATTAGTAAAAATTAATCAATTTCGCGGAGAAAAATTAATTTTACGAGGTGAAAGCATTTTTAATTTAAATATGATTTATTATAGATCGCTTTAATATTAGAGTTTTTACAATATTAGGTAATTCGATTACTTTGGAAGCATTGAATTTTTTAAATTGCAATTTAAGCTTTTTTAAAAAAAAAGCACAAAAGACATTTTCACAAGGAAATAGCGTAAAGCTTGATTGCGTTACGCAATGTTTACCATCGTCAAATATGTATATATATATATATATATATATATATATATATATATATATAACGGCAATAACGGCAGATAACCTACATTAAACCTTAATTAATGAAATGAAGACGTGAAAATATTCCGATATACGTTAACCAATTCAACGACGCAAATTTCCTTTTCGAAACAACTATCTTTCGAATTCTGCCCATTACGAAAAGCCAAAATAAAAATAAAAACGAGTCTTCGCGTTCGCATCCCGTCGAGCTGCGTTCTAAAAAAAGTTGAAGGTCGACCAGGATAGCAATCAAGATACAAATAAGCACATGTACAATATGTACTTGTCGGCGTTCGGAGAAACGAGTTATTAACCGCGCGGGGCTTGGCCATCTTCTCCGAGCCGCGGATGCGATCCGCATCATTTGCGACGCTCTCGGTGCACTTATCTCCGTCTGTATAGGTGCGGCGACTTTTTAACCGATTTGTAAGGTGCGGATGGATTCGAACGCGAGATCGGTGGTGAGTATCGTTTGCGCAATTTGGCCTATGGAAAAGAATCGCCAAGAGTAATTTTACTTTTTGTTTTACGTGTATCGTTTCGTGATTATTGTTGCCGATCGATGATTTACATTGCGTTTATTACTGTTGTTAATTTCAATTCAATCGAATAATAGTATCCCAACGATGTAATAATTTCACGCATGAGTTTTCGACATTGTTTACATTATATTTTCCATGAGGATTTTCTTACGCACGGCGATACATCTTTTTATCTCACAATATTAGCATCGCGCGAGAAAGGAAAAACCAATCTAAGGAGGACAAGTCGAGTCTCGCGAGTTTTGCAAAAGATGAAATTATCCCGACGTAGTATTGCGTCGATCGCGGATAATTTTTTGTTATTTTCCTAACGCTAGTATATGCGCACGCGCGCACACGCGTTTGTATATGAGTAGCTTCTTCATTTCCATAAGTTAAGTTTCTAAAAATGTAGAATTACGATAATGGAGCTCTCGTGTATTTCGAAAGGTTTCTTTGGCGTTATTACGCGCCGAAAGAAAAAGTTTAAACGAGACTGGAGATAAATTAGTTTTAGTGCGTTAATTGCATTCCAAAAAATGTGAAAAAAAATATTTTTAATACTTATTTTTTTTTCCTTCAAGTTTTATATTCAATCATTTCTCTAAGTCATTGGGTTATAATAATAATTTTAATTTATTCGATAATAAAGAACGCACTTAATACTTCAACGCTTGTTGAATTAAGAGGTCAGAATGGTTGATCGTAAACGTTATTCTCTCCGTGTCTTACTTATTGTGAGAAGAAAATAAAAAGAAAAGAAGGACTAACGATTAAGCACATAATGCGATTTTCATCGATTGCATAATTATATTTATACGTGTAATCTCGTACTTTGCGTTTAATTAGCCGCGTTCCGCGCGCGCGCGCGAGTTTCGATTTGAACGTTTATCTTTTTTTTTTTTTTCTCCCCGCGTTCGAAATGAAAATCGCATTCGATTGATTTTGAATATTTAGCAAACGATACTTTGAACGTTGAGTATTTTATTCAATGTTTGGCCGATACTTTTTACGTTTTTCTTTTTATATATTCAACCCTTACATAATTAATATCTCTCGACTCGTTATTTCACTTCGCGCTATAAATTTTTCTCTACAACCAACCGATTTCCGCCGGTATTACTTCATCGCTTAATAAAATTCAAAGCCGGTTTCCGTCTTACTTTATCACGCGTTTTCTTCGATCTACATCAAACGGATCGGCGATTCGACGAAAAAATCGAGCGCGAATACTTTTGTCGTTGGGCGGAGATCGTTTAATCGTACGCGCGATACTTTAATTTCCGCGATACGAGTGTGTCGCAAGGGATTCATCGCTCGGAAATCTCACGAGAGTTATTTTCGTGGTCGTATCCGTAGGTCGTACGGTTAAAAGAATTTGTATTCCCGTCTCTCGTTTCTTTTTTCTATTTCAAAGTGCCGCCCGAATGCAGTTGATGTATCGCTGCAGGTATACCGTTAAAGGATAGTAATTGGAATTGCGTAAATTTTTTTTTTTATTTTTTTGAGATATTGTTCGTTCGAAGACGGAAATTTAATAATAAAAAATTTTACAACAAAAATAATCGATAAATAAATCGACGCACAAAACTTTAAAATTTTTAGTCGCTGCAGCTCGATCGCAATTTAGACGCGACAGGTTTTTCGAAAGGCTTAGAGAGTAAAAGATTTATTTCGTACTTTAACGTAAATGGTATTGCGGCGAGTTTACTCGAAAATTCCAATTAATTAGAATTTTTCATTTGAAATTACGTCAAAGAAAAATGCCAGCTTTTTATCTTACAAGAGACGTGAACGGTGCAGGTGAAATATAAATCTATACTTTTTTTGCAAAAATACAGCAAAGTACAGCTAATACGATTACTTTAAGTATACTCTATATTATATAAATACAACGTTGTACATTTTTATAAATAATAACATTTCGATTATAGGCGAGAAAAATGAATTTTTCCATGTAAATTAGTCCAATTCGATGCATAAGACGATTGAGACATTGTTCGAGTAAATAAATTCAGTTCTTAGAGAAAATTACACAACCTCTTTGCATAAGAACAAGATACGGTATATGTTTCAAGAGCAGCGTGTCAAGCGCGAATCTATTTATCATAATAGAAACTAGTTTCGTATCGTTAAAGTTATTTTTATTAACGTTAATTTTAACCACGAAACATACGCAAAAGTAAACTTTTTAAGATGCACGAATGAGATAAAAAGAAAAATTGTGCCGAGGAATTGTTGAAAAGAAAAAAAGAAAAAGAAAAAAAAATAATACTCATATGTGCAAAGAGAATTAAAATTTTTTTTCACACGATGCTATCGACGCTCGAACGAGGTACGTTAACACGCGCGTATGATATAATCGTATGGTAACGACGCGTGAGAAAGTACTATATACCGAGCCAAAAGTAATAATCGCAGCTTTAGGCGTTAAAAAAAAAGTATCGAACGTTAACGCAAAAATACAATATCCCCGCGTTAAATTGCAAAAAACCTTTGTATTATTGTAAAAAACGCTTGTGAACTATCGAAGGACAATAAATTGAGACGTATAATAGAAGAAACGAATGCACGAATATCCATATAAATACTCACCTTTTTCTATTCCGAGTGAAACTAAATTCGTCGGTGCGGTTGTTAACCAACTTTCGTTAAGAAAATTAACGAAAAACGTAAACGACTTCGAGCGCGAGTTTAATATGGTTAGGTATAAAGTTTCACCGGGGGACTATTTATTTTTTTTTTTCTTTTGGTTCGTTCGTTCGACGCGATAATTACGCGCTTAGCGGTAACACAATGCGACGTGGGTGCGAGTGTGATTTTCCGGACGCTTTGGAGGGAGATCGAAATCGCGATTTTTCTTTTGTCGTGAATATATTTATACATATATGCACCGTCGAAAAGAGACCTTTCTAACTTTCAGCTTTACGTTTTCGCTTGGATTTACTTGTGCGTCTTTTGCTTACCGGATATACAAAAGTTTTTGCTACATTCGAAGATACATTATCATAACGTATAGGTATGTGTGAACCGATGAAGTCGATGAATTTTCTATGTGACGTTAAATCACGCGATAATTGAACATAAAACCCACGAGTTTGTAAGATATCTTTGTACATCGGTGACATGTTTAAAAAACGGTGGTAAAAAGTGGTTATACTTGCACGAAGTAATGAAACAATTATAGACTTCTGTGGTTTAAAGAAAAAAAAAAAAAAAAAAATCAGTTATTCGCTTACCTATTGCTGGACTTTTTGGTCGTATACGAGAGACTTTTTGCATGTGCAGCGATTAATTTTAAAGGAAATAGGAAATTGTAATTCGCTTATATCAACTGTTTAGGTCTATTTTTCTAAAATTACTCCAAGATTAATTATTTGCGTTACATACGCACACAATAAAAAGGTTTTATCAAAACTAAAGTAAAATGATTAATTTTGCGTCAATTTTTATATAATATTATATAATTAAATTGTTTTTCATACTAGATTAAATACTCAACAGTTATATTCCATTAGATAACGTTCCACGCATCAACCATCTACACACCCCATTTGCACACGCGAAACAAATCGCTCCTTCCTCGTTTAATTCATCAAACAAAACGAGTCAATGTCAATGACACAAGCCACTCGACTCGCTTCCTTACAATCCAAACGAATAATATTCATACGTCTGCATGTATATATATAAGAACGGCGTTCGTTCATTCATCGCCAAAGAAACGCACTCCCGTCCCGTTAAAATTGCGCGCGTGCGAGTTCGTGATTTCCGGTGTTTTTCTTTTTTTTTTTAATTCGTGACTCGAATATCTCATCTGCGCGCGCGCGAGCGCGCGGAAATCCAAGGGATAAGATGAGAGAGTTAGCGCACGAGGATAATGGGCGCGCGATTTACGCAGGTGTTTAAATGCCGTGTACACTTTTTTTTTTTTTTTGTTTTTAAAAGATTTTTCTACAGTAAAACTTAGCTGTAGAGTTTGTCGAGAGTTAACGATTGCGCGGAACGTAAATCGTGCTTTGACCGGTTAAATAATGTATGCAAGCAGAAGATGATTGTTTATTTTTCCTTTTCTTAAAATATTTTATCGACATCGCGTTGATCATATCGAGTTAATTATTGGTTTGATTTTCATATATGTATATATTTTAAAAAAATTTTTGATAAATTTTCATTTTAAATTTCACTTTAATGCGAAAGCGAGTAAAAGTTTAATAATTTCTCGAAAATTATAAATTCCATTTACTTTAACGAGAGTGTACAAGTTTCCATATAAGATTTAAACATTTTTTCAATGTCATAACCGAGGTCGCTAGCCTGTATGCTAATAAACAATCATACGATCAATTTCATGAAAATCATCAATTTTTATAGTTTTTAAATTGCCGAAAAGATTAATTTTATTTTCGTCCAGGCATTTAAAATTTTCGGCAAGCTTCTAAACAATGCTTTCAAATTTTGATAAGTATACAGTGTTATGAATCATCGCTTATTATAACGCCCGATATTAATTTTTTCTATGGATGCACCAATATTATTATAATCATAGTACGTATTTGTTGATGAAAGAAAAATCTCAACTGTGGCGATAGTCGAGACCGCTTACACAATAAATTTTATGACTAGTATAAAAAAATTTTCGAAATAATTTATCATACATTGAAAGTTTTGAATCGCGCGAGTCCCGAGTCACTTTGTCGGCGTCACTCAGCTCGTTCGTATTTTTACATATACGCTACAGATAAAAAACGAGAGAAGAGAAAACACGAGTAAGGAACTCGCGCGCTCTACTTCTTTCGATTAATTAGAAAAGTTTGAATTCCATTGAACGCTTGTATACTTTGTCGTATGCCGATGTAAGCATTATTTAAATACGGTAGTGAATAAAAGTATTTTTTTTTTTTTTTAAACTTTTACACGCGGTATTGAATCAACACTGAGAAAAAAAAAAAATATTCGCGAATAATCGGGCAAATGAAAGAAAAGAAAAAAATGTAATTTACTCGGTAAACACGAAACTCGTCGTCTGCAGTAATTTAATTAAAAATTTACAGCAGCGCGCTCGCACGCGTGCATCAAAGTCCCGTCTCTTTCGAAAAGAACGGAACGAAACTCAATTCCTCGAACCGTGTCACGGATTTAAACGGACCATCGCGCACTTCCATGCAATGACGCGTTTAATATTTTACCCCGACGTCGTAATTTTTTTTTTTTTTTTTTTCAATTTTCAATGCATCCAAGAGAAATCCTACGTATAGTTAACTCGTACGCGCTTCAGCATCGATAAATCATAAACGGCTGCTTTTACAAACCGTTCAATCATCCCGACGACGATGACAAATGCGCGTACGTTTATTATAAAATGCACACGTACACGAGGCGGTGAAATTTTCAGCGCGCGCAAGAGTTGCGTTTAACGTTTGGTTTCGTTATTCGAAGGAGATTTCGCTATCGATGAATGCGAACGGCGGTAGAATTATAATTAGCGCTTTTAAGGGTAAAGCGAACATATCTTTATCAAATGAAATCTAGGCCTTTGATAGATGTTAGATATTTTATTGTTGAATTAGCTGCACAATAATCATAAGTTTCTGTAAATAATGTACTTTGATTTAAACGTTTATTTAAGCAAACGTTAATCTATTTTCTCAATTATTCTAAATTTTATTTCAAGTTGGTAATTGTCAACAATAATTGATTAAGAAATTCTTTTATTGGTATAAAAAAAAAGCGTAGCTTCGATCAACTCCGCTTAAAGAACTATCTCGCGTTTACAGTAGTATAATAAAATAATTTTATATAGAATTTAAAATTCCATGATAATTGAAAAATACATCTATAAATTTCTAAATTAACCATCGTTTACACTAATTAAAAATCGCGTTCACATTAAAAAAAAAAAAAAAAAAGAACTTTCAAATATCTATCGATGCCTTTTACCGCACCGATAGCGCACCAATCTATATTAATTTTATTCAAATAAACGAAAGTTTAAAATTTTTATCAATTTTTAAGCGACAATTTATCAATCCCATTAATCTGGAAAAAGTTCGAGCAACGAAATTATCGAGAGATATGGAAAACGTGCCTTTTAAAACTAGACTTTATTAACGGCGTTTACTTTTGTAAATTTTTTTTTCAAATTCGTCAGCGTCGTTTTTACAAATTTAAGAATCACGTAACGACTCGATGTTAATTTCATAAAATGTAAAAAATAATAATAATTTTCTAATTGATAAAAATTACAAGACGAAGGTCTCGTCGTAAAAAATAGCATGAAAGTGATAGACGAATATCTCGCGCATGTATGCATTAAAAACGTCGGGTTTACTTATTTCCAATCCACTTTCACTCTCGAATGACTTTATTTCGTAGAGAAATACATCGATGCGAAATTAAACGCAAAGTAAAAAAAAAAAAAAAAAAAAAAAAAAAAAAAAAAAAAAAAAAAACAGTTCGGTGAAATTTTGATAATACTCGCGTATGATTTGTAGATCGACGTAGAAAATTTCAACGTGAATGTAGATGTTACTCGTGAGAATTTACAATCCGACATAATATAAATTCCATCTCCATGTTGTCCAAAGTCAAACGTCGGTAAAATTAAACTAGAAGGAATGAAAACTTTCTTCTTTCTTCTTTCTTCTTTTTTTTTTTTTTTTTTATTTCAAGTGTTGACGTTTCAATGGATTCCGCCCCCTTCATAATTTCTTACTTAGGAATGATTGGCTGTTTACTTTTAAACTTTCTACTTTTCTCTCTATGTATTTATATACATATATTTTATTTTCATATCGCGTATGCAAAAGAATTTTCGACAATAAGTTTGTATAAACTTTTTAGAACTAGGAGGTAGTGTAAATATTTGCATAGTAAAAAAAAAAAAGGAAAAAAAAATATTGTGCGATATTTAAATTAATCACTTAACTAATCAAAGAAATTTTACGACGGTTTTACCGCAATTAAAAAAATAAATAAATAAATAAATAAATAAATAAATAAAAAAAACGCTTTATTCTATCTTACAATTTATAAGCTTAGTCGATAAACATCGAAAAAAAGGTTTTATATTTTCTATAAAATCACCGTAAAATTCTCGCCTCCTTTTCCGTCTCTCTGAATCATCGTTTTACGCGCAATCGGTAAGCAAAGCGCGGCAAGAGCATCGGCGTCGTACGAGATACATCCGTACAAAGTCGCCTCGACGAGGAAAAAGTCGACCCGATTCTTTTTCCGCTTCGCGAAAATGAGTACGAACAATGGTAAAAAATTTATTCCGTGAAAATGGAGGTTAAGCCGTTCCATTTAACTTGATTTCCTGTGGGATCTTGCTGATATACCGCGCGGCTTTTAAATGCGCGGACGTTTGCTAGACTATTTCCGAGCTTACAATGAGCAATTAAGCGCAACTTGTTTGTTCGAGCAATTAATGTCGACGGGTTGGATTATTCCTTTTGAGTTTTAACATGGATATCGCTTTGAATTATCTTTGTTGCTTGTATTAATTTTATCAATTACGCGAGATATTAAAGAGGCTCCTTTTTTTTCTTCTTCTTTTTTTCATTAATTATTTTCATTCTTCGAATGCATTCGGGACAAATGAACCGTTTGTTTCTCAGTGGTCACCACGTCATCGTTGCGCGAGTGTAGTATACGTACACATATAGCGTTATTTATAATTTTTCACGCGTTATACTTTATAACCCCGAATGCAATAATCCGATCTATACAATGTTTACATTTAACCTCTAACTGTATTTTGTGGAATACGATTAACCCTGCAAAATGTCGCTTTGATGAGTTAATAAATTTCGTTTAAATGCCGTAGATATCGCATTATGAAAAATATATGGATTTAAAGGGTCAAAAGTATATTTTTCATCACGAATGTGTATACATACATATGGATTTCGTGGTATCCGGTTATTTTCTACTTCGTTGAACGCCTGAACTTTAATTGGATATTTTAACTTTTTCACTTATTAACGAGATTTCTTTTTTAATTTCACATACTCACGATGATAAAAGTATAGTTTGTAGATAACATTGCAAATTTTCGACAAATTACAGTCGATAATGAACTATGTTTAGTTGTTTTTTTTTTTTTTTTTTTTTTTTCCAGTTCAAAGAATAACGATATTTATATTCATTAATGATTCTATATCTGTGATAAAACTTTGCCGATTCGCTTTTCTAATCTGAAAAGTACATTAATTACTGAGTTATACTCACGGTTTTTCTGCTATATATTATACATTTATATGTAAAAAAAAAAAAAAAACGTGATAATAAACATTCAACGCGTCATTTTTTAATCTTTCTTAAACTTTCGTGTATATAAGCAAACCCTATAAAGAAAATTAGCGCGGATTTAAAGATTAAAGATAAAAAATCTTACGAGCCATAATTCAACGTCGCCACCTATCTCCGAAAAAGATATACAGAATCCCAAACGAGCGCGAAAAACGTAGCAATTAAACGCCGGTACAATGAATCTGCAATATATCTCTAGGAATCGTTAAAAATTATGAAAAGGTCGATCATCTCTAATTATCGGTTGGTAATAGTACGGACACACATACACACACACACACACACATACTCGCGTGTATTTACAAATACATCTTATCTTATTTCACGGGCGTCGCTTACACGCGAATCATTTTCTCCGGTCTACTTGGCTCGCTCCGTTGGTGAAACTGCGCTCGAGTACTTGAAAAGCATTTTTTTTTTTCTTTGCTTATGGCTGTTAAACTTAACTTTTTCCCTCTCTCTCTCTCTCTCTCTCTCTCTCTCTCTCTCTTTCTCTCGAGCGCTCACGAGGTATTAAATTAAAGTCGAGCCGAGCGAATATATATATATACGCAGTCGTAGGAAAGTACAATCGCCTTGCGAGTGTTTAAACGTAATTTGCGATGCTGCGGTGAAATTTGTCGGATCATCATCGGAGAAGATATGATGTCGGTGAACGTTTGAAATTGATTTAATTAATTTTTATGCTGAAATTTTCGTGCGTTTATTTTGAATGCCGAATGCACGCAACTATAGTTGCGTTTAATTTCAAAATTGATAAATGTTGTTAATTAAGTTTTAATTTGATGTAATTGCTGGATTCCGTGATTACGCACTATTTTAATTGAAATTGTTAATTTTGCATTAATTTCAAATTCGATGTTTATTGTCAAATCACTTGACTTCTGGTATTAATTAAGTACTTGATTTTATTACTATGTTGTTTCGATAAAAAATAATAATAAAAATATTATTACAATAGATGTAAACAATATTCAAATTAAGAATTAGAATTGATAAAAAAAAAAAAAAAAAAAAAAAAAAATGCATTACCATTAGAAATATAATGCATAATCTCAAAAACCGATAAGTTATCTTTAAGGGAAGTTAAGCAAAATTCAATTGAAGTAGAATTGATTAAATCATGTATGTGACGCAACATACACATTATTACAGTAGAACAGCTGCGAAATAATAGAACCGTAGATAAAAAAAAAAATGAAAATTTTACCGAATAATCAATCGAATCTATTTTTGCCAATTTATCTTTTATACGAATATAGTTTCGACGATTTTAGTCTACACGATAACCATACTGTAGTATTTAATTTAAACAAGCAAATCTATATCTTTCGATGCGAATGCTTGGTAATTACTTTTTTTTTTCTCCTTCAAAATTTCGAATTCCAGAAAGTATAGGAAACTCTTCGCAATATAAACTTTCTCAACCATCTCGTTACCTTATAAAAAATTCATAGTTAAATACCATACGAGAATACGATCGCGCGTATTTCGTCGACGAGTCTGTACACATTTTAGACAATAATCCGATCGAGAATAAAGCTGAAATTCTTACCGGAGAGATGTGCGTAGAGGGGAGAAAAAGGCGCCGCGTAGTGCGACATCGTAGCCTCGTCCTCGTAGATCGGCTGGTGATAGTAGCAGCCGGTGCTGACCGAACGCGTCGGCGACGGCCGGAAGTATATCTCCTCGACGGAAGCCGGCGCGTCGTATCCAGGCTCTCTTATCGCCGGTGCGTACCTATTGTTGATACACGTGTGCATATATGTGTTTGTACGTATACATGTTTATGTCGTTTGCATTATTCTACAATCGTGCAGTGTAGCTCCTTCTTTGTATGACGCGCGTTGTGACTCCTCGCCGTAAGATAAGGAATCGCTGATGTAGCTATCCTCGTGAAATTTAAACGCTCTAGATCTTTATTATTTTAATTTTACTTTTATCGTAAAAGAAGAAGAAAAAAAATACAAATACAAATACAAATATCTATCGCGCAAAGTCGCAAAATAGGAAGTTATTTTCATTCTGCGCTATCGTGCAAAATTTTTCACGAGAAAAACGTAATCACACAAAGGCTTATTCAAAATTACACGTTTTAAATCAACGGCTGTGTGCATATTATTCGAGAAAGTGATAGATCACAACACTAAAATTACTCCCCTCCTCGACGAGTATGAGTATATTCGAAAGTAAACTTTATCTTTTAAGGAAAAAAAAAAAAAAAAAAAAAAAAAAAAAAACATACTTTTTTCTATTTTTCAATCGAATGGAATCGATACTCGTGCTTACACAAACGGCACGAGTCGCGCGATTGCGTTTTTTCCGCGTAAATCTACGCGCGTGTGTGTATATGTGTGTGAACTGTCGAATAATTATAGAGTAACGCTAATTGTTAATAAGACGTTTATGTATGCGTATGTATGCACGATATTTCAATTGGCGAAACGAAAGCGTCGGGAAATTTAACGTAAAAATAATTTATGACGCGCGTTCAGGTAATTGGCGCTTTTAAATTTTACGTTCGCGATTGTGGCTATTTTCAGCAATGAATGATTATTTCTTGCTCGCGATTATTATTTTTTTTTTACGATACTAATATCGTTTAAAAATCAATTATGTATCTATTCTTATCGTAATGTAAAGTTGATCGTTTCTTTTTCTAAGCGTTGCTTTTTCTGGTTTCTTAAAAACGGTTTCTTCAGTTAACGACGATTGCCGTAACAAATTGAATTTGAAACGAATCTCGTTAAATAAGTTTTAATGCCGTGTTAAAATCTTAGGCTGCTTTATGATTTAACCAGCTATTAACGAAGAGATTATACACTTGAGCTCGAAACGAATTGGTCTTAATTGTTTGTAATTATAATTTAAAATAAAGTTTATTCACTAATATAATCAGCAAATTTTATGTTTAATCGCAAACATTATGTTGACATGTTATTAAATTACTTAATAATTTTAGTAATTTAATCTTTTTTTTTTTTTTTTTTTTTTTTTTAATATTTATTTAACGAAGTTTTTTCGATTATTTTTTTTTATTTTTGTTTTTTTAATTTATTTCGAAAAAAAAAAAAAAAAAATCTAGATTAAACGATTTTAAAGCTTTTCAAATATTAAAGTCAGCATAATAATAAGTTACCGAATAATAAAAATTTTTATTGCATATTTTTCCGCTCGTAAATTATTTATCTAATCTAAGTCCTCGTAAAACATCGAAAGAGCTACTTTCGCAAAGTTGTATTGTCCATTAACGAGCTTTAGATCGTTTCACGGACCCTCGTATAATCGAATTCGTATAAAAAAAAAAAGCAAAGCAACTTTGTAATACCAACCAGTAGTCGGATTCGACGGGCGAATGATGCGACGCCCGGGCGGAGTAACTCGAGCGGCTGTGTCGTTGATTGGTTTGATAAATGGGCTGGGGAGTCACGGCGGCGATGCTGTGTCGCCTCAGATACGCGTAGTTCTCCAAATCCCAGGGGTCGACGTAGTTTCGGCTTCCGCTGCCCGAGCTACCGCCCGAGGAATCTACCGAGTCCCAGTAGATCGAGGAGGCCGCTTGATGCGACGACACTTTCGAGCGCATCTTGTCCTCTGCTTTTTCTCCTTTCGTCGGCTTGACGATGCTTGCTAAAGTCGTTTTTCAAATTTTTTAGTAATTCGTTATTAGTATAGCGTTGATTTTATAAAATTATTAAATAATTATATTAACGATAGATAGAAGCGAGAATAATCGAAATTGAATATTGAAAAAGGTTTAAATTTATTCTACAAGCAAACAAAGTATCAAATTTTGAATATGCAAGGAAGAAGAAATTATGAATTCAATAATATCGACTCACCTCAAATCCAACAAAAACACCCACGCGCTTTAAATCTATCTCGAATTGCCGCTCGACGCAATAACCAATATTTAATAAATTAAACAATGTTTACGAAAGCAAATGAAAAAAAAGAAAAAGCAAACTTTAACCAAAACAAAAGAAGAAAGTTAACGATGCTCGAGGACAAAATTTTCACGACATTATATATCCACGGCGAACACTCTCGAAAAAAATACACACAGAGTCACTCATACACACAAACAAACGCACACGCACACACACACACAGACACATGGATGAGAGTAGCGCGCGTTCAAAAGCGGGCGCTCGCTCGGCCGATCATCGTCTCGTTAACTCGACCGGGTTGCGAATGCGCGCGACTCGTCTACTTACCGCGCTCCACCTGTCGATGTACCTGCCGGCAACGAGGATAGCTCATCCCTTCTCCTCCTCTTCCTTATTCGTTCTCTCGACGTGAAACGCCTTTCCCTCTCGCGCCGCGGGTAAGGTGATTGCCTCCGGTTGCCGAACTGTTTTGGCACTCCGACGTTGACGTTGTTTTCTACGCTTTTTTTTTTTTTTTTTTTTTTTATTTGCGTTATCGTTGGTTTTATGGTTAGTTATCTTATCGTTGATTTTTTCGTTTGCGTTTTGATTTTCTTTTTTTTTTTCTTATTTTAATTGTCTATTAAAAATTTGAAAAAAGATATGTAATGATGGAAAAAATATTTGATGAAAAATTAAGAATTATTGAAATAATTAAGCGTTAAATTTTTAAATATATTTTCATACGATATTCTTTCTTAATTATTTAAAATTAAAAATACTATATTTTAAAACGAAAAGGTATTATAAACACTCATGGATATAACAACAATATTCGGATGAAAAAATTTATTAAAAACTAACTCATAGGACAAGGTAAATAATGAAAATGAAGAAAAACAAGTAATCGTAATTCGATAATTCATCATTGATGTATTATTAATGAAACAACTCTCCCAACTCTGACAATACCATCGCTATCATCTTTATATCTTTTTCTCTCTTTCTTTTTCTCGCACGTCTTATTATTTGCACAGCGCCGAATTCGTTAAACGCGCTCCCATACTAATGTAATAAAAAGGAAAAAAAAAAAAAAAAGACGGAAAACTGTAGAAAATAATAATAATAATGAAAAAAAAAAAAAAGAAAAAAAAAAAAAGTGCATAAAAGCAATTCGCGAAAATGAGAAAACGAATATGGTAAATAAAGCATTCGCACACAAACATTCGCGTAGTACGACGATGAGACTCACACGCAGGCTCGTTAAATCGTTAACGTTTTGAAACAAGTTTCGATCGCAATCGCTCGTTTTTAAATCTATATTTATATATATGTACACAGTCATCGGACAGAGCATGCGAAGAAAATAAAATGTATAATAGCGCTATAGGACGAAGCTACGGGTCGTCGCGTAGAGAGAGGTGAGAGCTGTTGTTACCACTTTACCGAGAGAGTTGGAAGCTCGCTTTTTCTTCTTCCTTTATTATTATTTTTTCTCTTTTATTTCTTCTAATTTCGGAAGCACGTCGTGTAAAAGGTGCGCTTGCTCGCAAGAAAGGTCTTCAACGGTCGATTCGCAAAAAGAGCAGTTAGTATTGTTGTCTTGGCTCTCTCGCGTAAGTTTTTCTATTACGCTTAACGCCTCTCTCTCTCTCTCTCTCTCTCACTCTACCTATCTTTCTTTTCGTTCCCGCATACAAAGAGGTATTTTTTTACACGGCGCAACATAAGCATTAACTTTTTTTTCTTCGGTACTGTGTGACTCGCGCAGCGGGTTGCAGCAACATGCGTACGCGTTATGTTTTTACGCTGGGTATATAGACGGGATGTGCGCTCGCTAAGGGAGAGAATTGTTTACGAGGACAATGTACGCATGTATTTGTGTGTGTGTGTGTGTGTGTTAGCATTTGTGTACATATGTATATATTTGAATGTGTGAGGGTCTACATATGCATGAGAACAAAGTGGATGAGCGAATAAATTACACTTGTTTTACGTACCTTTTTTTCTTACAAAAAAAAAAAAAAAAAAAAAAAAAAAAAAAAAAAAAAAAAAAAAAAAATATATATAATGTCTGTGAAATCTTAGGAGTTTGGCAATATTCTAGATCGAGGAAAATAAATATGCGAATGCTTTTATCGCTTACTTTTCCGTTTTGTTCAAAGTTCAGTAGTTAATTCCACTTTTTTGTTTCAAGTTATACACGATATCTCTTTAACGATAAATTTTTATTTCTATTTTCTTCTTTTTTAATACGTAAAACACATTTGTTAGAGAGCGTTTAAGATAAAACTAAAATACTTTTCACTTTTTTCATATACTTGTCAAACTAGCGATTCTAAATTATTATGCTTTTTATAATACTATTATATTGAAGACTGTTGAAAGGTTATAATCCATTTTAATTAGATAAAAATTTACTATATCAATGTAATATATATTTATCAATCATGCTGTTTCAAAATCTAAAAAGCTTTCTAATACTAAAAATTTATGTATTTAAACATTCTTTGCATCATCAGACAATACTTTTTAATACTTAATTTATATGAAAATTGTAATAAATAGTTTATAAATTTTATAAATTAATGAAAAATCTTACTTTTTGTCAAAATTTAATTGTAATAGTTTATAAAATTATTTACTATAAATAAATTTGAAAAAAAAGTAAAATAAAATTCATTCATTATTTAATTATACTTTAAAGGAACTTTTTATTACTATTTAAAAGTATTTTAAATTCTTTGATAACATTTTAGTGAGTATTTTCTTGGATACATATCTTTGTCATGTTGTGATATTAAAATATTCTATTTTTATAAATATTGAGACAATAATAATTCAAACCAAAAAAGTATCGGTAAAAGACCCGCATATCATTTTCTCTAAATACTATCCAACTTTAATCCGAAAAATTTATAATATTAAAGCATTAATTCGTTGCATTGGAAGGTCCAAGAAATCTTAGTAACAAATTAATACATGATATTTGATTTTCTTAAAAACTATCAATTGACGGAGTAAAAGCGTTGGAATATTAAATCACAATCACGTTTAATCAAACAAAGCTATTAGAAGCTCTATTTATTCTTGTAATCTGTTTTATAACCACTGCGTAAAAAATAAGATGTACGCAAGCTATCATTAATTTATTCCATTCGAGCTAAATTAAAACAAATTTTTGTTCATTTTTTTGTTTTTGTGTTTTTTGTTTGTTTGTTTGTTTGTTTGTTTTTTAATATTTATGCTAAAATTATTTACATATCCAGAATTAGAGAGACATAATTATAGACATTACCAGAGAGAATTACTCGTAGAGCCTTTAGTAGCGCATATCACAGTATCGTATTCCAAAGTATTTTCTCAAGCCTTACACATGTGTGGAAAGCAAGCACTCTCAAGCAATCGGATGTTTTTCTTCGGGGACTGCAGTTGAATTCACCTTGTCAATAGTCAAATCACTTTTATATAATTCTTGAGCCACGATCTTAATCACCGGAAGATTAAAATTATATATAGAGTCTATACTATTACTTTTGTAGGCGAAAAATTAAGTACTTAAAAGCTCGATCGCTTAAAATCTCCAAAGTGCTCGTATCCGATTTCCGAGTCTAAGCTAACTTCATTAATTTCTACAAAAAGAATCTATTAGATTCTCTTCGCGTATTTTGATCTTGCTCAGATTATATCTTTCATACTAAAAATTACACACGCGATTAATTCTTAATCTCATTTTACATTTTGTTTATTTATATAACATCGAGTCCACGAAATCTGAAGAAAACTAAAAGAAGGCGAAAATATACAAGTATTCGCCTATTTTTCCAAGCTCTTCCATTAAACTCGTCTCATACTTTTTTTTTTTCTATAACTTGTAAATTCATACATTTCCTAGCTAAGGTTCGGTTTAAGACCAAGCCTCGCGATATTTGGTGAATTTTCACATTGTGCAGGCCACTTAGTTTTTTACAACAATTCTTGGCTACGAATAAACTCTGTATATATAAGCTCTAGAAAGATTCGTCAATTCACCTCACGCGATCCAACAAAAGTGACGCTGCTGAATCGACGTCAAATTCAGTCTGCTTTAATGCGCCCTCACATTGTTGTCTATCGGCAAGTCCAAGCCTGCAAAAAATACATGCATTTATTTACTTTCGATCGTTATTGGTAAAATTTAAAAATCTATACTATACTAATACTATATTTATTTTCAAACTATTTTAAAATCAATTTAACCTTAATTTAAAATTTAACTTTATGTTTAAAAATCAATTTCACCGAAAATACAACGTCAAACGTGATGTTTGAGCTTCATTCATAAATATATACAGACGTTCTAATTAGTTTTTCCACGAAGTATTAGTACACACGCCAGCTACGTAGCCCGGTTGTGTCGAGTCGTCTAAAAATAAACTAACGAACTCATCTTACCTAAGAAGAGTTTCAACTTTGGCTAAACGATCCTTAACTATCTGTTTAGCCGCCTCGGCGGCGTCCCAACCAGTAGCCTGCAGAGCCACCAATGCTTCCTGCTGCGAGGCGTCTTGAGTCTCTTGCTGTACCTTCATTACTTTATTCGCGCGAAAATCATCGCTTAGGGACATAACGAGCTGCTGCGTCGCACCCGTTAACGGAGGACTTACTCCGCTGGGATAAGCCGACGGACCGGGAGCAAGCTGCGTGTTAATCGTCGTTTCGTTCAACTGGGGCAAGAGACTTCGCGCGGCGCTCGACTGAGATTGTGGACAGGATTGCGGCCTCGTCGGAGTGAACTGCATGAGATTCGGACTGCCGTTGTTGACGTTGAGCTGTTTGCCGTGTTGTTGCTGTGTTGGCTGACATTGATTCTGGACGAAACCGTTTTGTACGGGTTTGAGAGGCGAGAACGGAGGAGGAGGATTGTACATGGGTGGCTGTTTGTGATTGGGACTGAATTCCCGGGGAAGAGTTTGGCGAGTATTGACTTTTTGCGATGGACTCAGTGGACTGCAGTTACTTGACTGATCGTTGAAATGAAATTGAAAATAAAAATTTATTTTTATTTTAATAAAATTTGTTTTATTTAATAATTTTAATATAGATATTCTTTATAAATTTATTTTTCAAAAGCACTAACCAAACATAAAAATTATTTAATATTTTGAAACTTACCATATTGCTTGCTGCATTGGCCAGAGCATTGCTGTTCGCGTGATAGCTTCTTAATATATTTTGACGAACTGTCTTATTGTAAAGAGTATTAAATTCGCTTTGCGAAAGTTGATCCAAATTTGGCACAGTTTGCTTAAGCTCTGCATAAACCTGTTCGGATAGTGCAGTGCCAGCAATGGAAGCGGATCTCGGTAACGTTGTCGATGTTGGTGGTGGTGGTGCATTTTGTACCGGTACAGATTGAGTATTTTGCAAGTTTGCTTGATTAGGAGCGGGTAAACTGGGAAATTGTTGCTGGTACGCGACCGCTACATTTTGCGCAGCGCTTTCTAAATTACTCGGTGCGTGATAAGACGATGTAGCGGCCGCGCTGATGTTTTGATTAGTTTGCTGTTGTTGGGTTTGATTTTGATGCCATATTTGTGCCACCATAGCATCGGTGCTAGTAGATTCTGATGACATTTGCGTTGGATATCCAATTTGGCTTCTTGGCCGTTGGATATTAGTACTTTTTGATTGCCAAGAATTTTGCACTTTACCTGGAAAATTAAAACTTCCTCCGCTTCCTCTTTGTTCAGAGTTTGGTGATTTAGGTTTAATTGATTGGGGCGGAGGCCTCAGCATCGGAATCACAGTGTTGTCAGGTGGCTTAATTGAAGTGGAGTTTGCTGAGGCTATTGAGACATTGGAAGGTGCTGCTGCTGAAGCTATTGAGACATTCGAAGGCGCTACTGAAGCTATTAGAACATTCGAAGGCGCTACTGAAGCTACTGAGACATTTGAAGGCGCTGCTGACATCTGTTGTTGTATCATTTGTATCTGTTGCTGAGGTTGTTGTTGATTAATATTGGTATTTTTCGTTGCCTCTTTTTCGCCTAAGCGTTTTTCAAGCTCCGCGATAAACACCGGATCAAGTTTCTTCGGTGAAGATTGACTTTTAGTATCAACAGACAGTTCACTCATACTTTGTGCAAGATCAACGTTGTTTTTAGGCTTTGTCGGACTCTCGTTTGGTCCAATAGATGGAGGTGGAGGCACTGGAACGTTTGAAAGACCGCGGCTTACAACGTTCGCGTATGTCGTTTCTCCTTCATTATTTTGCAGGTCTTCGGGCCAACTCTGAAGATTAGGACTAGGACTCGAAGCTCCTACTTTGTCAATTTCACTATAATGATCACCGCTAGAGTAGCCGTTACTCTCAACATTTACGTTGAGATTCGTATTTTCACTATGTAAATCTTTGTTGAGATTAAGTGTATGCTGAAGTGAAGCAACACTGTTTGTCTTGTCTTGGACATTACTGTATTGTTGCATAACCTTTAACAAAATATTATAATTAATTTTATTATATTAATTTTGAATTAAAAATTAAGCAAATTTAAAAAAAAAAATTGTTTTCTATAAAAAAGAATATTTGTATAAATTATTTATATTTGTTCACTTGATAATTTTGAATAAAAAATTCTTGAATTACGTTGAGCGTTCTGTACATCTTCACTTATTAAAATATTTTGTTATAATAAATTATTGATACCTGAGATGGTTGTTGAACGGCAGCTGTAGAATAGTAACAGTTTGAAAGATCAGGTGTCACTTGACTATAATAACGAGATTGAGATGGATTTGAAAATACTCTGGAAGTATCGAAAGGATCAGATACGTTTGGACCGGCATTATTTTTATTATCCGGACAATTCGCATACGTTCGCGGATCTTCTTCCGACCAATATTCTTGTGATGGCGGTCTCACAATGTCAATGTGTCTATCTAAGTCGATCGGTTCGTCCAGAATATTGACGACTCGTCGACAAGCTGTATTGTCTGATTGAGCAGCTGCGTTAGCCAACTCCTCGGGAGATAAATCAATCAAAGTTCCTTCTTGATTGCTACTTCCTGCAACTGAAGCAAAAAATAAAATTAAAAAAGAAATTCGGTATTTACTTTATTTTAATTAAAGTCTAGTAAAATTCAGTTTCACAGCTTCTTCCAATTATTAATATAAATAAAATGTATTAACGTACCTGGCACCGAAGTATTGGGAACTTTAATTGGACTTCCTCTAAGGTCATTCTGTAATTTTGTATAATTAAACTGTTTGCGCGATCGCTGTGCCGCACCGGGGAACTTTTTTATCGGGCACTCAGTAACCCCGACGATATCTGGTGGCTCCATGGGGTTTCTTAAGTACACGTCGTCAATGTAAATAGGACTTCCCCAACTCTTTCCAAATGGTGCACCATGTCCAGTATGAATAAATGAATTTTCTAGAGGTTTACTTATATCTTCGGGTTGTTTCTTTCGCATTGGATCTACTAAGCATCGAGGAAATACTCCAACTTGGAACGTGCGCTGATTTTGACCTTTCCACCAATAATTTTCAGGTCTGCCATCAATTATAACAATTTGATCACCTTGCTCAATTGACATTTTATCTGGTTCATCAAAACGACTCAAAGCTTTCATTACAGATGGTACCATACCTATTATATCAATGTAATAATTCAATGTGATACATCAAGTTAACAATTTCGTATACTTAAAACGCATTTATAAAAAAGTACATAAAAGTTTTCAAACTTATAAATAATGAACATACCAGTGAGAGATTCCTTAAGAGAAGAAAAAGTTGGTCGTTCCGCGGGATCTCTCGCCCAACAGTGAAGCATTAGTTCAAACATTGCTGGAGGACTTGCTTCGGGTTCATGTAGTCGTTCTCCTTCCCTATCAATTTTTCTTAGAATTTCTGATCCATTCAATCCAATCCATGGTTCCTCTCCGAAGGTTAACATTTCCCAAAGGGTAACTCCAAACATCCATACGTCTGAAGCATGACTAAACTGCCGCGCCTTTAATGATTCGGGTGCGCACCAGGGAAAAGGAACCTTTTTATGCTCGGTCATAACATAACAATCCTCTTGCTGAGGCAGTGCTCGCATTAAACCAAAATCTCCAATTTTTATTTTGTCAATAGAGCTTAATAAAACATTACGACAAGCAAGATCGCGGTGCAAAAACCGCTTAGCTTCTAGATAAGCCATTCCTGTTGCTACTTGAAGAGCATAATTACAGAGTGTGAGGACTGAGATATGGCCACATTGCTTTCGAAGGTAGTCAAGGAGTGCACCAAGAGGTGCTAGTTCGGTTACCATCATCATAGGTTGAGATAAAACAACGCCATATAATCTGTAGTTTAAAAAATTAGAATTAAAAAAGTCAGCAATTAATTTAATTATAATTTTCTATTCAAACACTAGTTTATTTGCATTATTCTTTTATTTTAAAATTCTTTTACCTTATGAGATTGTGATGATCTAACATGTGCATGGATTGTACTTCAGATACAAAATCCTCAACAACATTTGGCTGGGTTAAAGCATCTGCTTTTAAAACTTTAACAGCAACTGGCAGTGTTCTTCCAGTCGGAGATGTCCATTCGCCTCTCCTGACAACACCAAAACTTCCATCTCCTAATTTTATTGACAATGTAACATCTTTGTCCTGAATTAAACATGTTAAAACAGAGGTATTTTCAACTGGCTGTGAGGCACGTTTATTACTCTTCTTATCACTGCCTGGTCTAATTTTGGTAATTAAGCTTTTTTTCCATTGCGCTGTGCGTTTTTTCTTCACAGCATCCATCAATCGACGAATACCTGGTTTGCCAAGACCAATCTTCTCTAGATCTTCAGTTTGTACATAGTCAAAGTGATGTAATCGAGTAACCTGAAGGTCATCTCTAATTCTTGTAAAAAATTGAGAGAGTTGAACATCATGTAGTAATTCTTGTAGCCACTCTGTGCCTTCGTCATCTGCCATTGTGAAAGATTATGAATAGCTTCCTTCTAAAAGTAGAAAATTGAATTTATTTATTTTACCATATATTGTATTTATTTTACCATATATTGTAAAAAATAGATAACTGCAAATATCAATTAATAAGTGTTTTAAAATAATTGATATTAGTAAAATATTTTGAATAAGCAAAATTTTGTTATCAATATATCAACAAAACACATGGTAATAATACATTTGTGTACAGTGTTAGATTCTTCATACATTAAAATTTGAAACTTATCAAGTCACATTAATATCAGCAAACACTGTTTAGTCAACAGAAATTCAATTAATATATTTAACGATAGCAGCCTGAGTCTTTTGCAATTCATATTTTCGCCATTGTATAATAATTAATAAATTATTACTCATTAAAATTTCCTTCGGCAACTCAAATACGCAAACAGCATTTTAACGATTCGAAACACGTGTTCAATAACAGTGAGAGCTCGTATTCCGCAGAGGCAGAATTGCAAGTGCAAGTGCAGCCACTTGTCTCCTGCATTAACGCCTAAACACTCAATCAGTTTCATCTCGTGTTCATAGGGTGTTTATGCACGCTAATGCTGATAAGACGGACAGGAAATGGGATAATGAGACCTCGACGACGACGACGACTACGATGACGAGGAGTCTGATCGTTACTAAAAGAGATACACAGGCGACACGCGTCTACCGAGAGACGAGCAATTTTGCAATCGTCAACATGTGTGTGCGCGCGCTCTGATGATTTAAATGATTGGAAAATCCGCGCGAGAAGGTGCGTTTCTGCGTCTATTTATCAGCTAGCACGTTTGTTCCAAAAAAATTCATGAAAATTTTGTAATGTTAAATTTTAGTGAATTACAATTGTCAATAAATAAATAATTTTATTATAATTTTTTTAATCGAGATATTGTTAAAACTATATCCATTTTAATATTATTAATGTTATTTGTAATAATAATAGTTTTTTAAATATTATGAAATTTAGTAGGCATTACAGAGAGTAAAACTCAATAAATTTAATTTTAATTTTCAATCAATATTGCAATTACCAATGAAACTACCAGAATAATTATATCTATATTTTCTTTCTAAATGATTTATTTTTCAGCTGTTAATTTTATAGAATAAGTCAATAAAATTTAAACTATTGAAAAAGCTTTTATAAAGATATTTTTCATTTCTTTTTCATTATTTGTAATAGTTTTAAATAAGTTGATGAATTATTATATTTTTTAAATATATTACATGTTGTTCAAAAACTGTTATCTATTTTCTCTGTTAATGTTTTATCTTCCGCACGTTGACGCATACATTTTATCTTCCCTTTTCGTGAGTACGTGAATCGCAAATACGTGCCAAGGATCGACGTCGATAATAATCATCATAATAACGAAAAGCACATTAACAAAACTGCTGCAACAGTAAGGAAAAGGCGAGGATAAAAAAACTGTATTAATTGAAGGTCATGGAAAAGAGAATCTAGAATCATGAAAGGAATGTGCATAGTTTATGTACGACACATGAATTGCTTAAGCTTTCTGTTCTATTTCAAATATAAAATAAGATACACTTTTATGTATTTTATTTAGAAAAATCTTTAATAAACAGTTTTCAAAACAATTCTTATAACAAAAGAAAAATTTGTTATATAAGAATTTTTCATAAAGTTTTCTTTATCCTATCTCTATATATCTAGAGATAAATATAATGAAAAGTATATTTTTTTTAAGCTACGATTTTATAATAATATGGAATAAAATGTTATCTACAGTTAATCCAATATTAAAGAACAATTGATGATGAGATTTTATAAAATCAAAACAATAAATATGAAATAAAATTATCATTTATAAATTTTATTAAATTGTCCAAAAGTAATAATAAGACTTTATTTAAAAAACAACTTGAATAATTCTTATGTAAAGAAAAAAATTGAAGAATATAAATAATATATATATATATTTTTAAGCAATAAATTGATTTGTCATTTATAAATATTATTAAACTGTCCAAAAGTACTAATAAAACTTTATCTTAAAAATCAATTAAATAATTCTTGCAAAGAAAAAAATTTAAGAATATAAATAATGCTTTTTTAAGCAATAAATTGATTTATAGCCCATTATTTATAACTTTAAGTATAACCTTGATTATTTTTTTAAAATAATTGATAATGACAACTATATATATTTTAAAAATCCAATTACTAATAATTGAATAATAGTTGTACTTATATTGCATTTATGTCACACGTACAGCAAAAATTAATTTGAACACTGATTTCTTAACAGTGATAAAGATTTTATTACTTCCAAAAAACAATTTATGTAATAATACATTTGTTTATAGTGTTAGATCCTTCCTATTTTAAGAAGATCAAAAACCAAAAAAAAATCAACTTTTGACCTTCTTTAGAAAAATAACTCAGTACCATAATAGTTTGAAAAAAATATCTCATTACCTAAGCGCGAGAAAGCCAAAATCTTCTTTCAAATAATCTTCATTACGGCTTTTTTAACGTACAAAATACATGCGTTGGAAGCACACAAAATATGCGGCACGCACTCTGTTTCTATCTCCGAGTGAAGACACGGACGGATAACGAGAGAGAAAGAAGAAAACGGTTACGGAGCGTGATGATCTCTCGCACAAAGCAGATTAGCACGTTGACTTTTTCAGAGAGCGTTGTTAGCTCTGCGACGACGATGTGTTATAATTCTGTCGAAGGAGCAGCGCGCGCTCGACTTTCACCCTGCAAATTTCTCGCGTTCCTGCAACAGCGAGGCATCATCATCCTCTTCTTGGCTGTGCTTGATTTTCTCTCTCAAATCCCGTACATACATCTACACACGCGATAGTCCCAGGCGGTTTTAAGGGACGAAGGCAACAGCAATAACAGCAGCAGCAACCGTGTAACAAAATGACGATGGGGGCGGAGGTTTCATGTGACACAAGGGAGAGAGAGAAAAGCACTTCGAACAGCTGAAAAACTCAAAGGCGCCTGTGCACACATCCACACAAATCGTTCTATGTCTGTGGGTACGAATGTCTGCTGTATTTTTTTTTGCACTGGTCCAACGGACGTCGCGTCGCCGCGTCGCGACGACAGACGAGCGAACGGCAAACTGCTTAATAGAACTAAAAGCGAGAGTGAAAAAGGAATCACGAAACAGGCGGAGAAGGAGAGAAAGAGTAATACACGTTTTGTCCTCTTTTACTCTTTTGTACTCTCCTTCTCTCTGTCTTTTTCTCTTCGTGATCGCACGAAAGACACGCGCTAGCGCGGTTTTTGCTTCAACGGACGTTTTTTGCGCTTTTTATTTGAGTGCCGTTGTAACTATATGAATACACGTTTATATCAATATATACGGATATAAAGGCGGGTTTTTGAAATGGCAACACGAATCGTAAATAAAGTCTGTACTCATAGAAACAATTGTTGGCGCGAATTTTGAATTTTTATTTTCTCGTACTTATAAGTAATTTTTTTACGTATTTCTTTAAAATTATTAAATAGTAAATTAAATAATTTATTAATTTTCACAAAAAAAAAAAGTTTTAAACATAATTTAATTATTTAATCTAATTGCTTTTGGTCAAAATTTTTGTTTATTTCATCGAACTTTTATTAAATTTATAATATTGTAATTTTTTAAAATAATTTTATAATTTTAACAAGTATTTTGACACAATATGCTTTTCAAGATAATATTTCAAAAATATCTAGATGAATATTATGTATGACGTAATAAAGATTTTTATCTTTTGATATATTGATAAACAGAAGTTTCAAATTCATCCATTTATTATAAAAAATGCATATTCATTAATAATAAATTTTAATAGTTTTGATAACCGACAAGGACATTTTAACAAGTGTTAGATTTTATTTTTGTTTATAGATGATTTATATAAAAAAAAATCAGATAAAATACAAGATAATATATAAGATACATTTAAGCTTGCTGTACTTATTCTTTATATCATATTTTCAATTAACTTTTTTAGTAAACTATACCTAAAAAAAATACAATAAAATTATATTCATTGTCATCTAAGTATCCGAATATAATACATTTTTATTCTAATAAAATATCTTTAAAACGATTGATTTTAGGTTAAGCAAAATATCTCATCTTGTTGCTAAAGTAGTTGCCTACATATATAACTGAATCAAATTCACCGGAAGTCAAGTTCACTTATTCCCGGGGACGCGCCGGTGGAAATTTTCATCAATTTTGCGAACGCGCCGGTTTTCGGTCTCTGCACTTTTTGCTATAACTTTCCATCAGAACTTGAAAAAACATTTAACCACCAACGCGTAAGTGTTATCGCGCGCGTTCGGTTGTGCGTGAGTTCCCGGTTGAACCGATAAGTTGGTGTGAAAATTGTGAAAGTGAAAAATTTCGCGCGGTATTGCGCTGCTCTAAAGAAACGAGCCGCTAAGAGATATATTTTTTAGACAAGGACAAGAGTATAGTCATTAACGTGATATTCACTGGTAATTGTTCGAGTTTCTTATAATTATGTGCGATAAAAAGCGCGCGTCGTACAATGTGAGGTGGCTGTTCGCGCCTCAAAAAGTCGACGCTAAATAAGGATGTGCTCTGTTTTTGTTACAGAAAAATGTCGGGTATTGCAATTGCAAGGCTTGCCGAAGAGAGGAAAGCGTGGAGAAAGGACCATCCCTTTGTAAGTGCATTTCGCGGCGTTCTGCGTATGAGCGAATGCGCGGGCGCTCCGCTTTGCAAACATTTTTATAGGTTAAGTCATCGGTAAGGTGGTCTATTACACGCGACTTGTGTCCTCGTGGAGAATTCTAAATTACGATTTTTTTAGTATGAAATTATTAATCGGATTTACTTTTCAAAAATCAAATAATTCTTTAGAACAATAAAATATTTTTAATACCATTTACAAATTTTAACAAGTAATGTACTTTTTGCTTATTAATAATTGCGGATTGCTTTTTAATAAATGAATTTTTTATTTTATTTAATATTTGTTTTGTCACATTATACATTCTAGATCTTTCTATTTGTAGATTTTTATTATCTAGATTAAATTATCTTAGATGATTTATCTCAAATTTTTTAATATCTTATTCTTTGTCTGTTTATCTGCATCTCATCTGAAAATGGAAAATTTATCTTATCTAGATAAATTTATAGTAATATCTAATAACTAGATTTAATCCTAATTCTTTATTTAAAGTTAGCATATATTATTAACCTTGTAATCAAAGCCATAAAAGTTCTATATATTAAATATTTCTAATGCTTCTTATTTGTACAAAGTTATAAAATAATTACATAGTGCTTACAATTATTTTAGGGATTTGTTGCTCGCCCAACAAAAAATCCTGATGGTACTTTAAATTTGATGAGTTGGGAATGTGCAATACCAGGAAAAAAAGGAGTATGTTTTATTTAAATTTAATAATTTATTGTATTTTTAATAGCTTAAATTATACCTTCAATATTTTTAGACTCCTTGGGAAGGTGGCCTCTATAAGCTGCGTATGATTTTTAAAGACGATTATCCTTCAAGTCCACCAAAATGCAAATTTGAACCACCACTTTTCCATCCAAATGTTTATCCTTCTGGTACAGTGTGTTTGTCTTTATTAGATGAGGAGAAAGACTGGAGGCCAGCCATTACAATTAAACAAATTTTACTTGGTATTCAAGATTTATTAAATGAGCCAAATGTTAAAGATCCAGCCCAAGCAGAAGCATATACTATTTATTGGTATTATTTGCTTTTCTCTTTTTTTACTTTAGTACTACAATTACTAGTTTTGATTTTTTCATTAAGAAGAAAAATTAAATATTCTTACATGAAATTATTTAATCATTTCTTTTATTTATATTAAATTTTTTTATTTTTAATTCAAGTATTTAGTAGTTGTAATTATGAGAATTTCAAAATCATGTATTGTTTTTGTAGTACTGAAATTAAATTATACGTTTGTAATTATTATTTATAATTATTTTTATTCTATTTAGCCAAAATCGTTTAGAATATGAGAAACGAGTACGAGCTCAAGCAAGAGCAATGGCACCTCAAGAATGAGATGTTTATTGAAGTCAATAAACACTAATAAAACATGAACATCTCGCCTCGCTCTTAGGAATTTATGTATCTTGCTTCTTTTATGTTGAACTTACAATTGAAGTAAGATGACTACCGAATTTTATCAACAATTTTGTAACTACATAAACTCCATTCCATTTTTGCGATGGCAAGATATTCAACACTTCTTTTAATCTTTTGCTAATATTTATTTTCTTTAAATCAATTGGCATTAAGTAATGATATAACTTAAGTCAAAATGATTCCTTGTTTCAATTAAGAGTTTCTTAAATAAAGAAATTCTTAATTAAAAATAATATTTCATTTATTAGATTTATTAGCTCGCTGGTTGTCGAAAAAGATTGTTTAACACTGATCATTAAATCGATCGAGCTAAGGCAGGGTTTGATTAAAATTTCTCTGAATCATATGCTGAAAAAAAAAAATTATAAAATGGAATAAGATTGCACGAACATTGATGATGTAAATTTGACTTTTTAAAAAATGTTTAAGTCTTTACAAGTTGAAAAAATCTTCAGTAGTGTTTTTCATTTTTGTATTTTAGGTAAAGTATTTTTTATAATAATTATTAACATTAATATTAATGAATATCACTTATGAATAATAAAGTAATGTATTATAGCGAATATTTGATATACTTTTTTTGTAATCATATCCATTATCATGTACATAGATAAGTTACAAAAATGTTTAAATGTAATACTTTAAAAATTTCCAGAAATTATAGTATCTTAAAATAAATTAAATATGAAAAAATCAATAATTCTTAAAATAATTAAAAACATCTTTTAATAAACCCAATTGAAATTACTTTAAAAAATAATAGATATAAATTAATTTAATAGTGATTAAAAATTTATTAACACATTATAAATTTAATCTTTTTTGATAAAAAATATAACTATATGTAATAAATATGATAATTATATTTTAATAAAAAAAAGTTCTCTTATAAATTACTATTATTACTACTTGGAAAATAAATAACAGAATTTAAATCCTACATCATTTTTTAATTATGTAATATTACTTTAATATTTTATATCGATACTTATGAGTATATTGTTCTTAATTTTTTATACATTTTTAAAATTTAATTACATTATATTGAAATAATAAATTAGATTCAGAGTTGTATTCATTATTAATAAATAGTAATTAAATTATTCACAACTTAGAATTAAATCTAAATTAAAATGTCATTAGTAATATTTTTATTAAAATTAATCATTAATTTGATTTCAATTGTTTATTAACTAGGTAAATTGTATAAAGTATATTAACTTTTGAAGTTTTACAATACACATATGATGTTATCACAACTTATTTCATAACGTTATGATGTAAGAACTTTAGAATTCACGTTTAAATGTTTTAACCTTTTTTTAAAATAATTTTAATAATTAGTAAATATAATGTATTTTACTGTCACTGATTTATTTAAAAAATTTCTTTTAATTCAAGGGACAAGTACTTTTTTAATTATTGACATACGTGTAGTTTCCGGATGAATAAGTTTCAAAGAGAAACTTTATGTCTAAAAATTGACGCAGTTCTAGTCAAATACATAATCCAAGGCGACAAGTTTTAAGGACGAACGAGCGCTCGCTCGATATTCAAATTTGAATATAGTCAAGGCGCAGATACCAATACATCCTCATATTATATACAGTATATATATAAAGGTCAAATACTCGAGCGCATATCGATCGGCACTCATCCTACGCGCGCGATTTGTCCTAGCGCAACAGCTCCCACGTGCCTTTTCCAACGTCCTAAGCACAGAATTACATATTTAATGACTTTCTACAGTGCGTTTAACTTAAATCCATCTCTACATTACAGTAGCGTTAAAATAAGTTTCCGGAATTGTTAGTACCATACTATTTTTTAAAAAAAGAATGTAAAAAAAGTCAGTGGTTGTAGTATTTTACTAAAACAATAAAAGAAGGAATAATCCGAAAAAACGAAAAGAGGCGCGTGTGGGAATATGAGCTCGAAAGGGAAAACGATAGATATTGTGCGTATATAAAATCCAAAGCAAGCGAGTCTGCGCGCCGGTACATCAACTTACTTTCTCTCTCTCTCTCTCTCCGCTCAATAGAGTCGGAGAGAGGGTAAAGTTTTTTAACGGTTGACAAGAGAGAGAGAGAGAGAAAGAGAGGAATACGCAGAAGGGAACAGAGTAAAGCAGACAGCACAGGGAAAGACGGAGTATCAGTAGGCAGTCAGTGGCAAACATGGCGACGTACTCGATGCAGCGGCTCGATGCCGCGCTCCTCTGGTTGTGTCTGATTGGCGTCGGCATTTCCTATTACGCCTATGTTGTCGAGACTAATAGCGAAAAGGACAAGAATTATCGGCCGTTATGCGACATCAGCGAACACGTCAGCTGCACCAAGGCCTTCATGTCAGAGTGAGTCTTTTGCCTCTGCGTGTTATTCTCATGGGGGGACTTTTTTAACGCTCGCGCCTTTTGCGTATTTGTTTTGATTTAAAGAAGCGTTGTCTTTTGGTGACATATGCGGCTCGATTATGCATAATTATCGTTGGTACGGATGAGCTGTTTTCTATATTTATATATGTATAGGCGAATTTACTATTTATTGAGTTTAAAAAATTCAGTCGAGTTTTTAAAGATTTGTAAATAAAAAAACGAAATGATTGATTGTTTTTTTCTCGCAAATATAAATGTTGTTTAATATTAAGAAGTTACAAATATTGATAAAATTACCTTGCTACTGTTCGAACGATATTGTTGCAAATTATTTTTATTTTACTTTGTCATAACTCTGAAATTATAACTAAGAACAATTTTAATTATTGCTTTTAGTGCGGTTAAAAATAACGTTAAGATACATGCAAACATTATGTTAATAAAAGTTTTTAACTATTTCGTACTAATTTGCAGATTATATTGAAGTTTCTGTATATACTTTTAAAATAATCAAAAGCTGCTGGAATTGAAAATATTTGTATAATTGAAAAAGATTGAACATTGTAAATATCTTTTATCAAACATTTAGTAAATGTAATAAAAATTAACGTTCATATTGTTGAGTTTGTTCTAGAAATAATTACATTTGCACTTATTAAATAAATGATATTAATTTCTTGTTATCAATATGTGTGTCTTAATCGATCAAATATTTTCGGAGCAATTAGATACGAATTCAAGGCGAGCACACAGTAAATTCGACTGAAAATCGTTAGCTTCGGGGAAGCCATCGAAATCGAAACCGAAACAATGGTTTATTTTCTTCGTTTTCTCGCGCTTTCTCTTTCTTTCTCTCTTTCTCCCTCTCTTTATACTGTAAACGGCATTCATAAAAAATTGCCTCCATTCATATATATCCGTATAGACGTCGACAATGGGGAATACAAGTGCGCTCGCAAGTTTTGCTTACATTTCGATGAGTTCCAGAACTTTTATACTATATACATACACGTATATATGTATATATATATAGTATAACGCAATCGTCGTATTTACTGCCACGATGTTTGTTTTGACTTTTCAGCGCGATATTTCACATTGCCTTCGATGCGCACTTTCTTTTTTATCCTCGACGAAAGCTCGAGTGGGATGTACATCATATAGTTAGAGTTCGATAAGTTCGGGTGAGAATTTTGTTGCCACGCAGATGGATATTTTACGAGGGGAGCGCCGATACTTTAGTAAATTTAGATAAGCGAGGTACGAGCAGATTTCGCGCGTCACCGAAATATGTTTTTCTCAACGCGCTGGCTCTCTCAACTTTATTTTTTCTTCATAATCGTGCGACACGTCATTCTTTGAGTTGATGTATTAATTTAACGAGGGTTTCAGTTACTCGACGCTAATGTAAGCTTCTAAGCTGCTGTGAGATCGTTTTTATTTTTAGCCTTCGCTTTATCGACCGTTTGATTTTCGGTGATTTTTATCGGCAACGGATTGCGAACTTGTTTTTGCAAGGGAAAAGAAAAACTTTTTTTTTCGTTACTGGTGATTTAAAGATTCAATTAAAAGTACGAATAAATATAGGCATTTAAATCGACTTCATTTTAATTAAACCGCAGCTTTTTGCTTTTTACTAAACTTTGCGATCTTAAACTAATTAAAATAATTATAAAACAGCACTAAATAAATATATATATATATATATATATATATATATATATATATATATATATACTGGTCTATTATTAGCGTGCCAAATAGACACGTAAAATGCAGTTCCGGAATTAAAAATTGATAATTTAAAAAAAAATTTTTTAATACCTTTTTTATATGTATGTAAAAAAAAGAAATCGAAAATTAGTGATATCTTACGGCAATATGTCTAAGTCAATTATAGCTGATTATTCATGTATCTAATTAACAGTTAACATAGAAGAGAGACACGAGCTTAAAACTGAACCAGTTTAGCAGAATATGTTACGAGACTGCAATAAATTTAAAAGATTCCTAAAAGTATTCGTAACGATTGCTTATCATACCCAAACGAAAATAGCTGATCTTATCGCGTATTATAACTATACTTGATAATAAAATTTATTTTATACCGCAACAAATATATTTTTACTTGACAATCCTACGATATCTCGTTACTTTTACGATTATTTATTTATAACTATCGCGACTATGGAAAGTACAAAATGGATTGATTTTAGAATGATATTACTCAAGTTATTCAAAATGTTCATTAAAAATTATTCGTAGTTATGTTTTTACAAGAAAAAAAAAATAATGCAATCTATCAAGAATAATTTTATATAGTTATAAAAATATGAGTTCAATCGTTGAAATAATTAATAATATTTAATTCTGCGATATGTTAATATCTCGCGCAACGTGACAATATTATAAATCAATTAACGTCGCTTCAAAATTTTATAAACACTCCTCTACTTCATTATTTTATTAACTTGTTTACAAATTTGTAACCAATAGAATTTAATCTCGCAGATACGGCAAGGGACTTGGCCTAATTCCGAAGGACTCACCGTTGTATTTACCAAACAGCGTTTTCGGCATAATTTTCTATACAATTGTGGCCTCATTGAGTAAGTAATACGTTTAATTTTCTTCTTCTTTTTTTTTTTTTTTTTTTTTTGCTCTCTCCTCTCCTACCTACGATCCATACTTTTAACGTTGATATTTTGTCCTTCTTATGTGCATACTACGACTTTATTTTGTTACAGGTCTCTTTAATCATTATTGGAACACAGTTTTGATGCTAATCGCGTCAATTATCTTGAACTTGTTCACGATCCACTTCGCGCGCATACTCTACTTGTTGAAAGACGTTTGCGTCGTCTGCGTAACTCTATACGTCCTCAACGCTCTTATCATGATTCTTTCGATACGGAAAATACGAGAGATTAACCGAGTGTCCTCCAAGAAGAAGAAAACCAAGTGAACGAACGCGCGGAACTTTGGCTACGTTTTAAAAACGAAACGAAAGTTTAACGAAAAAAATACTCTAAAGAAAATTGAATGCCTACATTAATCAAAAAGACAGATGTTTCGCCTTTTCTCGCGTCTGCCTTTAAATAGCTTTTATATATTCTTTTAACAGCCTATTTTTTATATTTTATATACACACATTCCTTTTTCTAACGCTTTGTATTTACATTCACGCGTGCCGGCTTTTAATTGCTTGTAGTACTATGTAATAATATTTCGAGAGAAAGTATGTGTGTGCGTTGTCTTTCGTCGATACATAGTATCTTTTTTTTTTTTTTTTTTTTTTTTTTATTTCAAAGAATTTTCGTGAGGTTGGGAAAGGTTTTATTGAAAATAACAAAGTGTTATGCACGATAAATATTTTCGTTACGTTGTGAATTTCTTAGAATTATTTATTGATTTATTCATTGTTAATGTTTGAAATGTTAATTTAAGGTCAATAGCTAATAGTGGTTAATGGCAGGCTACAGTAATCCGATAACTTTTTGATCCTTAATAATAGTTAATTAATAGATATACGTGTAATTTTTTGTGATTTTTATCAAGTAGAGAAT
This sequence comes from Chalcis sispes, assembly GCA_949987625.1. NCBI lineage: Eukaryota > Metazoa > Arthropoda > Insecta > Hymenoptera > Chalcididae > Chalcis > Chalcis sispes. Next base: position 65,132,167 of record OX465098.1, read on the forward strand.
TACTTGACGAATGGCAGCCACTATCTATGAATTAATTCACTAATTATATCTTAAAAGAAGTGTACAATTTATTACAAACTTATGGAACTTAAAAATATCTTATATTCTTTTTAAAAATCTCTTTTAAAGAAAAGAAAATATTAAAATCAAAGGTCTCATCTAAGACATAGTTTTATAAACTCAAGATTCTTTAAAAAATATATCAACAACTCTAAAGTGTTCATAAAATTTGATATTCTCAAATATTAACGAGTCTTTTCTAATCTCTGGTGTATACAAAGGAAAAAATATTAAAAAAATTATAAAAGAATATATAAAGCTTTTAGTAATAATTGTTGATAACCTATTCTATTATCGAACGTTTCAACAAATTTTAACTAAATATTTTATATCAGTTAAATACTTTATCTTCATTGAAAAGGTTTTATGTTATAGTTACAGTATTTTAACGCAAGGAAAATCATTTTCCATTAAATATATAATTTTAATCTGTTAAATTTACAATGAAATCAAAAGACGGTCAGAGAAAATGATCCTTTCCGTCTTACGGTAAAATTTAATTTTATTAAATATTAAATAGTACGGGCGAAACCTTTTTAATGAAAATTAAAGCACAGATAAAATATAACGCGTGCACGAAAAAATTTATTTTTTAAAATTCAATATTCGTGCTTTCCATTCCTCATCATCAAATCCCTGTTGCTGCGATTGATGCTCGCCAGAATTCCCGGACTCTTAAGCGGCGGAGTCTCGTCCAGTTTGTTGAGCTGCGAGCTCGACCTTATATTGCTGCTATAACCGTTCGTTCTAGGCGTGTTAACGATTCCATCGTCGGCGATCTCAACGTTGAAGCTCTTGCTGCGCGACAGCGTTGACTTGTACGTACGCTCAGGTTTTTGTGGAGGCGGAGGCGGTTGGGTGTTTATCGACGTCTGCACAAAATGCGTCGTCTTCGGCGAGGTAACCGTGTTCCTGAACGATATGTTTATCATGCTGCCGTATTGGCGCGACGGCTCGTAATTATTATTGTTATTGTTATTAATATTGTTAATATTGTTATTATTGATATTATTGATATTATTGATATTATTGAATCTGGAAGTGGGAGAAGAGTTGTGCCCGTTGGTCATACGGCGCGTCGTCGTTGTCGTCGTCGTCGTAGAAGTTGTATGATGTTGCTGTTGCTGTTGCTGTTGCTGCTGATGCTGCTGATGCTGCTGATGCTGCTGATGCTGCTGATGCTGCTGCGGTTGACGAGACTGATTGGAGATGTGCATTTTTCTCGGCAAAGTTTGAGCGCTTATGCGCTCGTGATCGGTCTGGTCGTAATCGTTTGCGAGTCTACCCGTCGACTTGCTGAAACGGCTGAGGGAATTCGACTCCGCGCTGAAAGAAACAATTATCTTTTTTGTTTTCTCTTTTTAAAGGATAAAAAGCTCGTATTTCGATTTGATTTATAAACAGTTGAATGTAATTTGAATATAAGTATAAATTTATAGTTTTTTTTGTTTCATATAAAAAAGATAATTTTTAATGATATGAATAGGTACATTATACAATGTCAATAACGTTAGAAATATCAAATGGTAGCGCATTATATTTGATGGAGCTGAAAAATGTACATATTTAATGATTAGTGAGATTTTAATACATTTAGTTACAAGTGTTAAGTACCGTGAACATGAAGGTGTTTATAGGTAAAAAAATCAATCTTTGATTTTTGGTTTAATATAAAGCTTTTATTAAACTTTGAAGACTAAAGTATTACATTTGTCTTAAGCATATTAATCGTAAGTAAAAGTATATCATTTTTATTAAAAAAAAAAAAAATATATTATTTCAAGATATTTAGTTATCTATGTAAATAACAGATTAAAAATCGTATATCAAAAAAATCTTAAATAATATTGATAAATTGCTCCAGTTAAAAAGTAATTATTATTTAAAAATTCAACGAGTGAAATTTCTCGCACTTGATATTGCAAATGTACATAAAATTATATTAATTTTTAAAAATAACAAAATATTTTTTATTTTAATATATTATTTAATATCTTAACTCCTTTATATTATATTGATAAAGTATAAATTTACATATTAGATTATATAGATTAACAAAATTGCTGAAATATAGTAAATGAAAAACTGTATTATTTGCTAATAAAAAATTTGATTTTAAATATATATATATATATATATTATTAAATACAATTAATTCGTGCATTTCATATATTCCATACAAGTATTAGAAAAATTGAGACAAGAAAATATCGATGTATTCGTTCGAACGATCAAGTACAGTCGATAAACGTATGTCAAATAGCCGAATGAAAATCAACGGCGCAATCAATATGTACGCATCGAATTAATAACAGACGATTTACCTGTACTCCTCCTCGATTGTCCTTCCCCGATGCGTTCTCGAGTGCATCTTGGATTCCCTGTATCCCTTCTCCCTGCCGTAAATACTTCCGCCATAGGGATCTTCGCCGAGGTAATATCTGTGTATGGGCTGCTCGTTCCTCTGGTGCGTGCTCGCGGTCGCGCCGGTGGTTTCCTTGAACTCGGTGTGTCGCGGACTGGCGGATCTCGCGTGGCTCTTGTGGTACTTGGATTGGCTCGAAGATTTGCTCTCTCGCGGTCCCGCTGGCTGAGAGTTTACGCTGACGTTGACTGTCGTCGTCAAAGCGGCATTCCGAGGCGAGCGAGGTGGGCGCTCCGGTGGTCTGTCGTCCGTGTCGTACTCGGGACCCAGCGGTATGTTTCTGTCTACCGAGTTGTACTGGAGGTACGTTGAGCTGTCGTCGGTTTGGGTGAGCTGCGAGGTCGAGCTGCTGCCCGTACGCTTGTTGCGACGCTCGGAGCTTGCGGAACGCAATTTGCCCACGAGTTTGCGGAATGACTCGCCGATTTTGTATTTCGACGGACTGGGAGCTGCAAGTTTTTATGGTGATATTGGAAAATGGGTCTCTATATTAAATAAAAATAATCGACGAGGAGATACATGTACTTACACTTCGAGGGTCGCGACTGTTCTTCCTTTTTCTCTCTTCTAACGGGCGAAGATCTCGCGGGCGAGGGCGAAATCGATCTTGAATCCGGAGTTCGCGGCCTCGGACGGCTTCGCTCGGGACTGCTGTGTCTGCGTCGCTCGTGTTCCGAAGATCGGACGACGCCGTTGGTGCGTCCGTCGCGTCTCTCCTCGCGCACGTCCCTGCTTCGACTCTCCCAGGTGCGTTGCACCACGTGTACCGGACTGGCCCCGCGTTCGACCGACGGCGGTCGAGGCACGCTTTCGTGCTGGTAGTTTCGTTCTGTCTTTGTGTTTATTACCTGATAAAGGGATAATTGAATTATTACTTTGTTTATAAACTTTTATAAATTATTCATTAAATTAATCAACTTTACAAACGTTTTTTACAAAGTAAATCTACATTAACAGTGTCTTGAATTTCCAAATACAAAATAATTGTTTCTCAGTATAATGAAGCAACAATTTAAGCGATGAACAAATAAAAAAGTAAAGTGATGAAAAACAAGATAAAAAAAAACAGGTAAAGAAATAAAGAAAAAGAAGAAGATGATGAAGAAGAAGAAGAAGAAGAAGAAGAAGAAAAAAAAGGATATCGTTACCTGTTCTCGAGCTTTCCGGCGAAGCGGCGGCGAAGGCGGATCGGTTTTGGGTCGCTCGTGCGGAGGCGAATGCCGTTCTTGATGCCGACGCGAGGAGGCGGTCTCGTAGCTGCGCGTGTAAGACGTCTCCTTGTGATTTCTCGCGTTCTCGGTATTCGTCGTTGCCGACGCCGGATGATGACCATTCAACCGAGACGATGAGGTTTCTCGCGTTCTTTCCACAATGTACTGAGCTGGTGATCGAGCTCGCGTGTGGCTACTTTGCTTTTCTACAATTTTATCGAAAATTTTAGATTTTCTTCTTTACCATATTATTCGATTATTTATAAAAAAAAAAAATAAAAAAAAAAAAAAAATCCATTGATTCAATTTTTTAAATGCAAACATTTTCTTTTTGACGATAGGGAAGCTGAAATGTAAAAGTTACTTTGAAAAGCGGGAATTATTATTTTGAAAAATCAGCATATATTTGCTTAATATAAAATTAATGATCGTTATTAGAATTTTAAAATATTATTAATTAATTTTTATAATGTAAGCAAAGCTTAAAAGTATTTTGTTAGTAAAAATTAAAATAAATATAAATCTTGAAAAAACCTAACCGTTGTGTTTCAAACGCACAACTTTTCACGTCGCTGTTCATAGACACAAAACAAAGTTTATTACAAGGATTTAAAATTGAGCAAAACTATGGGATAACACATAAAAAAAAACTACATTACCAATACAAGATACAATGTACAAAAGATAAGGAAATAGTAAAAACCAAAGAATCCAGCGCTATAAAAGAGTGAAAAAAATAAATAACGCTAAACTCCAGAACTCGTACAAAGACACGGAACGTAGATAAAAATCGAACGCACCCGTGGACTGATATCTCTCGGACCACTCGCTGATACCGTGAAAGTATCCGCTCGGCGAGTTTGATTCCCTTCCATTAGCCGGCCTGGCACTTTGTTGTTGCTGATGTCTCGACTGCTGCTGCTGCTGCTGATGCTGTTGTTGTTGTTGCTGCTGCTGCTGTTGTTGTTTGTTGTATCGCTGTTGCCGATAGTCGAGACGCTCGCGGGAGGGCTGAGGTGCGCACGAGGACTTCATCGTGACGTTGATGTAGCTCGTGTTGTGGTGGTGAAGGTTAGCCTGGTGCTCCAGCTCGTCGTCGAGGGAGCCGTGGGAGGAGCGGGATTCGCTTCCGAAGTGGCTCTCGAGCCACTTGGACGTTTCGAATTTACGCGCCTCGTCCTCCTCCTCGAGATCCAAGGGCTTCCGCGTCAGCGCGTCCTTCCGCGAGGTCGGAACCCCGCCCGTTGTACCGCCGACCGTCGTTGTGGGGAAGCCTAGGTTTTTTCAGCTACATTGACATACTCTCTCTTTCTCTCTCTCTCTCTCTCTCTCACACACACACGCGTACACGCGAATTAATGACGCTCGCGCGTTTCGTTTTCTTTTCGTTTTACGAAATTTTTTTGCGGATATGTAAGACGAATAATACTTTTAAATTATCGATCGACGCGATGCGCCGATGATGCCCACAGTGTTCGTCAAGAAAAATTTTCGGTGCAATTTCCTTTTTGCACTTTATAAACGGCGATTTTCGACTTTTTATACGTCGATTTTTTTGTTTTGTTTTTTAGTGGTTAAATAAAAAGTGTAGGTATAAATTCTAGCAATACATCGTCAATTTGCTTTATTAAAAATCTAAATTATTAAAGTACGTCAAATATTTTTAAAAAGTAAAATAAAATTTTATTTAGCAGATAAATTGGGTTATCGTATAATTATTATTAATTTTAAATATTAAATGCCGAAATTTAAATGTCGATGTCGGTGTAAAAATTTTTAGTAAAACGAAGCCTGACAACTGCGTGTGGTTATTGAATTATTCAAATTATAATTAAATGAAGCACAATAATTTCTTAAAATTAATTTTAATCTTTGTAACGAAGCAAAATGTTAAAAGCCGCGCGTAGTTTCATCGCGACAAGCGTATATCCATCGCGCATATCGCAAAGCGTTAACAGTAAGAAACAAAAAAAAAAAAAAATAGAAAAAAAAAAAAAAAATATTGTGTGTTTATTTATAAAAAAGAAAGCATCGAAAATAATTGAATAAAAAGTAAATAAAAAAAGACGAGGAAATATAACAAACCATGCTTGTGAGATCGTCCGGTACGCAGTCCAGGCGGTGGTTCGTTAGGCCAATCGCCCGTGCGCTCGGCCTCCGTCGTCTCGGAAACGAAGCGCATCTCGCGGGCGACTCGCTCGCCGTTCTGCACGTAATCGACGATGTCCTCGTCACGGGTTTTCACGTAACGTTGACTCGCCTCTTTGCGAATTTCACGGGCCTCGTCCACCTCGTCACGTTCGCCGTTTATTTCCTCCGGTAGCTCGTCGTCTTTGATCTTGAACGAAATAAAACATGTTTATTAGCATTGGTATGGATTAGTTTCATGTGTGTTTTATTTATTCGAATTGATGCTTTTTCGAAGGAAAGTTTATTTCTCTAGATGCCGTTGCTTTAACTCGTCTATTGAATTGTAAAATATTTACTGGCAAACTTTAATCAGTTGTTAATAGCCATTTGAGTATGTTAGATTTGTTTAAGAAAAAAATAGAAGTTATCTAAGTTAAATTATTTATTCATAATGATAGCAAGTATACATACATACATTATATATTTTGCATTTTAACGATCATTTTCATTTGTCGATAAAATAGTTAAATGAAAAAAATTTATAAAGCGTATATTAATAGCTATCGATCGCTGTATAATTTCTCATCAAATCTAATAGACGATAAAAAGATTGATTTATAAATTTTAATAAAATTTATTTCAATGTAAATTGATAAAGATCGTTAATTTAACATTCGGATAATAACGTTATCGAGCGTAAAATCAAATCACATTATATCGAACGGTATCTATATATATATATATATAAATTTATATATTCTATTTAAATTCCGAACATTGATTTCTATTTTGCTTTTTCTCGTATTTCAATCTAAAAACAGCTAAAACGCGTCGTTTCCATAAGCTCTTATTTTTCAATCAATGAAAAATTTTACTAGTAATATACGCATATATATATATATATATATATATATATATATATATATCTACGCCGTTTATTTAATGTAACTTTAGCGCATCGTAATTTTGCGCTCGTTTCGTAATTTTATGCGCGTATGAAAGATTGAACGAAGACGAAGAAAAAAAATTAAAAAAAAACAACATTTGCAACTATGAATTTACTTCACGCCCAAGTTATTCGCGCGCGATGCTGCAAAGGACAAGAAGGAAAGAAAAAAAAAAAAAAAAAAAAAGGAAAAAAAAAGAAAAAATAGAAAAATTCGTTCCAGCCAACATCGAAATGCACTTACGCGGAAATTTTTAATAAGCCGACGGTATCTGTTTATGCGCGCGCGGACTTTATTTTCTCTTCCTTCGATGACTTCATGATGAATATCGAGCGACTCGATAATTAACGCAATAAATTTAGCGTCGACTTTTATAAAGTTTATAATGCGATTTTCTATGAAATGATATTTAATATCGATTTCCCCTTGATTTTATTAATTAGGCTTACATTTTTTTTTTTTTTTTTTTTTTTTTTTTTTTTTTGTTTAAGAGTATACACCTGATATTTTATAACGCGAAAATAATTTTAATTTATTAAAACGAATATGCGTAATAAGGATTGATATTATTGAATAACTATTATGCGTATTTATACATACAACGTTATTGTATTTTAAATTAATCAACTAATTAATATAAAAGCTTTAACTTCTTTAGGATTCAACAAACCGATATTAATGCGCCTACTCACTCCTTGAATTTATACAATTATTATTTCACGTTTAAAATAATTGTACATTCATTTAATCGTAATCGTAATTCTTTTTATCGTAAGAAAAAAATAAATAAATAAATAAATAAATAAATTTATTTAAAAGATTAAAAAATTATTTTAAAATAATTTACCAAAAGTCAATCTTTTTATTATCGCAACAAAACATAATTATTTCGACGAACGATTATTCATTTACTCAAACACGAAAGAAAAAGATTATACGGATTTCGGTAAAATCGAGTTAAGAATACTCGAGCGTAACACTACACATCCATTACCTCGTATGTCGCGAACCATCGTCAACGTTTTTTTTTTTTCTCTCCGTCAAATTTTCTCTTTTAAAAGCCGCTTTCAAACTCGCTACGCGCGATTTACATGCATTGTGCGTATATCTTAACGTAAGACTCGCGCGAGACACGTTTTACGTATTACACACGGACAAGCACGTAGTCGTAGTCGTAGTCGTCGTCGTCGTCGTCGTCGTCGTCGTCGTTGTCTACGAAGTAAAGGAGGTGAACGTAATGACATTAGAAAGTCGCCTAATTACGCGCGTTTGATTAATCTCATCCGTCGCTTATCCCACGCTCCATCGATAAATCCTCGAGCGCGAGCGTGTACGCATGTACGCGTTTTATATAGATATAAACTACTATTCCGCGTTGTGCGATTGTTTTAATTCCGGCAATCGAATGTTTAAGGAAAAAGGGCATTAATCATTTTGGAAAAGTGAAAAGCGAGATTTTTTGGATCTTGTGTACCTTGTATATTACTACAGCATCGTATGAAATTATATCGCGACGTATCGTGCAACGAGCCGTTGAGATGAATTTATGTTTTTTTTTTTTTTAAAGTATATATATATATATATATATATATATATATATATATATATGTATATAGAAGCACGTAAATCAATTGCGGGAAAGAAATTTATGCGGTAATTGAGAATGTATAAGTTGTTTATCTTTAAATTTTTAAATTAATTTATATACCGCGTACATTATTCAAATAGCTTTTACGTTTATAATTTTTTTTTTTATCTAAAAAAACTTTTAATTTTAATAAAATTAAAAGAGACTATGAATATCTTGAAGAAATATTTAAAGACGTAACTCAAAGTTTATAATTTATGTGTTTATACTGATGGCATATGTTAAAAATTATAATTACGAAGCCGCGACGTTACATGTTAATTCTAAATCTTTGTATCCGCAAATGATTTGTTTTAAAGCGATTTTATTCAAAAGTTAATAATTCTTTCATTTTCCAATAACTTATTTAAAAGCATTATAATTTTCATTCTCATGTATTTATCTGGTATAAAGATAACGATTAAAAGCGTCTTTTATTTAAAAATTTAATACTTTTAAAGCGAACCTTTCTTTTCTCTCTCTTTCTCTCTCTCTTTTTTTTTTTTTTTTTTTTTTCAACATATCTATTTTATCATCGCCGCATTGGATTATAAATTTTCGACTCGACAACGAGTCCTTTGAATTCATAAGCGATGCAACACCGAGACACACATACTTTGTAATGAAAATTCGATTCATCTTTTCTCTCCATCTATCTCTCTATTTTCTTCGATTAACCGACAACAACGGGGCTACGACCTCCTTAGACTTTTGAGGAGTCGAGAGTCGGTGATGTAAAGGTGAGGAGGAATATATTATTAATATATATATATATATATATATAGTATATATATTTAGATGAAAGAAAAGAAATAAAAAGGGAAAGTTAAACTCACCTCCTCGTGCTCGACGGTCGTCTTCCTCTCGGTGACGATTTGTCCGTCCTGCTTCAGCTCGCTGCGCTCGAGCGTCTTCTCCGTGTCGACGACCTTGTTCGACCTCGTCGTGTGCTGGAGGACGCGGGGACCGGAGTTATTCTGCTGCCCCGCCAATTGCCTCTTCGACTCGGCTAACGCGACCCTCAAGTCGCCCCGGTTATTCCGCACCGCCTGCAGATACGCCTGCGCACGTAACGTCATATTTATATGTATAGGTATATTTTATCTTTTATCTACTCTTTTTTTTTTTTTTTCATCTTTCCTTCTTTCTTTTTGCCATATAATTTAAAAAAATTTTTTTTCTTTTTTCTTTTTCGTTAAACTTCGTCGGTTAGTTTTGCCAAAACTCGTTATATTTTCCATGTACGAATAAGGGTTTTTCTCGGATAAAATATTCAACAAGCCGTGTAATGTTTGCGTAGAGGTATAACGCGTAACCGACGCATGCGATTAATGTTTTCGGGTACGAGGAAATTTTTGATAAAGTTACGCATGCGAGAGACCGATGAAACATATAAATTTTACTTCTCCTCTCAAGCTTACGTATTACAATAAATTATTAAAATGATGAAATAGCTCGAATAATGTTTAACGGGCTGATTTTTAAGGTGAAAGTTGATTAAAAAAAAAAGTATTTGGATCAAAGTTCACGGTTAATATTGTGTCCAGTGTACGTATGAGCGATAAGTGTACAAGTGAATGGGCGCCCGTATATATTATATTCGTATACTTTGACCGCATTTTTCTCGACTTTCTCTGAGATTGCAATGATGGTGCAGCTGAATTCGTAAATTTCTTTGCGGGCGCGACAAGTGACGGACGAGAAAAAGAAAGAAAAAAAAAAAAAAGAAATTGATGAATTATTTCTCGGTACACTTACTGACGAGATAGCCGCCTTCCCCCCCCCCCTCACCTCTTCTCGAAGATCGTTTCTTTTTTCTCCCGCGTTATCGATTTCACACCGACATCGACGAAAGCTTTGCGCTTTCTTTATTTATGTCGCGTACAATTTTTGCTAATTTTTAATACCGACCGAATGCGATGGATATTGTATTAAATTTCTAGATTAAAAAAAAGTGCGTTGCTTTTTTCGTTTAACGAAATAAAACAAAAAAAAAATAAAGATTAAAAACGTTCGTTCGCTGATTAAATATTAAGATATTAAAATTCCGATAAATCGAAATCTTTTATTAATGAAAACTAATGCACATTGGTATAATACAAGATGCATACACGAGAGGTTCGATAAAAATATTTAACGTTACGTTACAGCCCGTTTCTATAAATATGCGATTTTTTAAATAATATTTTAAGTATATAATGCGTGAATTACGTAATACGCTAAGAATTTCCTCCGGTACTTTACATTCATGTTGTCGTGTAATAAAACAAGTTATTATACCAGAGCCGTGAGTTAGCAAGCTATTCTTACCTCAAACGAGTACTTCGCTTAATCAGCGTTTCTCCTCTCGCGGATTTGATATTAAACTTTACCGTCTCGAGCGCTCAAGCGCTATTATTATTTTAAAACATTTTTATTTATTTGACGATTTGCGCTGTATGTCTCTCTTTGATTATATGCGTGAATTTGCGTTAAACGTACAAAAAAAAAAAAAAAAAAAAAAAAAACAACGATTAATTAAAAATTATTGTAAAACAGTGTTTTAAGCTACGTCGCGTTAATTGATTCGTTGTTAAACGCGCGCGATGTAAAAATTTTATCTCGTTAAATGCAATCAATTGATTTTTACACGGGGACTCGATCGTTGATTTAAACGTATTGTGTCCGTTAATTTTGTCACACTTTACAACGATGAAAGCGGTCGAAAAAATTTTGATAAAATTGAGAAACTTTTGTGACGAATAAATTAAATGTGCCACTCGCGGCTACGTTTCGATAAATCTCACATTTTAAGCTGTAATTTACTTTAATAGTGTTTTTAAGATAGTTTTTTAATTAAAATCTACGCGAACTGTCGAAAATTAACCGTTTGAAAATTAAATCTCAAAAGGCGATTCAAAGTGGTAATAAAAACTAATCTGGAAAGATAAAAATGATGAAATTTTACAAGAAAAGTTTTGTAAATTAGTTATAGTTTTTAATGCGTTGCCAAGTTAACCCGATATTTATAAAAAATGCGTTTGTTTGGAAGAGAATTTCTTTTATTGCTATAGTTTTTTGTTAACTTTGATTAGCATACATGAAACTATAAATTTTCATTCCAGACGTTACAAAATATTTTACCCATTGGGATTTGATCATCGTATATTTTTATTGAAATTTAAAATTCACTCGCACGATGTTCCTTTTGCAAAATTTCAATATAAACTTTGTATTTAAGAATATAAAACGCGTTTCGAAATTTTGTATTTAGATTATTTGCATCATCTTTTATTATTTCAATACCCATATTCGTTAAATTTACAAAAAGCAGAGCCGACAAACGCGCAAACCAGTCTTTATTATAACAATTTTACCGAAATAAAAATAAAATATCGCAATTTCCCTTCGTTATCACCGTGAAGAAAGAAAGAACATCTCGTCTACCCACTCTCGTACTCTCTCTCTCTCTCTCTCTCTTTAGAGCCCATTCACCCCGGCGCTCGTTCACACATACCTGCTGCATCGGCATCCATCTCCTCTGGATCAACGCACCCTCGCACTTACGCACGCCCTTGATTCTTCAACCGACGACGACACACGACGTATCACACTTGGGATTTAAGCGCGAGAGATAAAAAAGGTCGGAGGGGGCAAGAGGAGAAGGAGGAGAGAATTCCGATTTTTCTTATACTACTCTAGTCCAGGAAGTGTCGAAGAGCGAGAAGGAGAGAGAGTTCACGCAGAGATAGGAGCGTGCACGCGCGCGCGCGTGTTGTCTCTCGCTCTGGGCCGCGCGGCTTACTGCCAGGATACACCTATACGCCGGCCTCTCTCTCTCTCTCTCTCTCTCTTGAGCGAGAGAGAAAGAGAGAGAGAGAAAGAGAAAGAAAGAGCCGGTCGCTTCAGTCCGCGAGCGGTCGTTCGCCGCAGAATCTGCTGCTGCTGTTGCTGCTCCTCTTCTCTCTCTCTCTCTCTCTGTCTCTCTCTTTTTCTTGCCAAGTGAAGGGACGATGCTGGGAGAGGGAAAAGAACAGGGAGAGAGAAAGTATGTACGGAGAATCGAGAGATTATCGGTGAGCGCGAACGCTCCGTTCCCCACCGACCGATCCTTCTGCGCCTCTCTCTCTCTCTCTCTCTTTCTCTCTTTTTACGCCGTAAGTTTCTTCTGCTCCTTCTTCTTCGTCTTCTTTCTTCTCGTCGCTCCTTTTTCTCCCTGGGCACACACACGCGCGTGTAACCTGCCCTTCTATACATGCTTATCAATGTACACACTTGAATATATATATATACATATATACCTTCCTCTCTATTCCATTTTGTTATTTTGTCGATTTTCATATCTCTCTCTCTCTCTCTCTCTCTCTCGTGCGCGTTTTCGCAAGTGCATGAACCAACGTAGGTATACACTTGTCCGGGCGGCAAGTCGATCATCTCTCCCTCTCTACCTGTTCGCTCGCCTTCTTTCTTTTTTGTTCCGGCAACTATATACCGCAACTCGGCCTCTCTCTTTCTCTCTAATCTCGCGACATCGCAGGGGCAGCTCGCGGTCCCTCTCACTCTCGTAAGAATGCAAAGTCCTGTACTCTCCGTATAGGTACTCCGATATGTCTATACATATATATATATATATATATATATATATATATATATATATATATATATATATATATATATATATATGCCGTAGACGACTACGACGACTAGTGTATATATTACCGGGTAGAAAAACGAGCGAGAAAGAGAAGGAGAGAGTGAGGTCGGGAGTCGAGGCACTCGATCGCTGACACGGATTTTCAGCTATGCGAGCTCCGAGCGTTCGCGTATTCGCGCTTGTGTAAGTGTGCGCGAGCGGATCCGTCGGCGGGCGTCGGAGTCTCGCGTGGATTTAGCGCCGGTTATTTGCACGCGCGCTAACTTACTTCGTCCATTACCTCTCTCTCTTTCTTTCTGTCTGTCTATCTCTCTCTCTCTCTCTCTCTCTCTCTCTCATTCTGCCTCTTCTTCTCAACCGCTTTCTTAATGAGTCGTGTTCTCGTTGTTGCGCGCTCGTTGCCTTTTAGAAATGCCAATTTTTCAATCGTCGATTTGAAAGCTGATGCTCATTGTTCGCTATTATGAATTTGTTCCATTTGCATACGTTTAACGCGGTATTACTATTAATACATGCTCGAGAGACGATTTATTACTCAACACATCGCGTTTTTTCGATAAATATTGTTTTTTATATTTTTTTTTTTTTTTTTTTTTTTTTAAGAAAAAACTAATACAAATTAATATTTTCTTTTAAGTTTAAAAATCGATATCTTTTATGTTTCGAATATTAAGTAGTCGCAATTATTGCGTTAAATTTAATTTGATAATTCACGTGCGATTTAATTTCAATTCTAAAAATATAATATTGAAGCATCTTTACACTAATTAGTGGAATGAGTACTTTGAATTCAAATAAATTATTTGTATTATAATAATTATTGCAATTGTATTAATGCGTATAAATTCAGTTATTCATTCGATGGGTAGAATTCTGATAATCAATAACGACATAAAATTACTTTTACCGAAATTTCTTCAATTATGCGTATTTTAATTAATATCCTAAATTCTAATCACATTCGTTAAATCTTAACGAAACCAATAAAAAAAAAAAAAAAAAAAAAAAAAAAAAAAACAAGGGCAATTCTAGTTTAAATTTTAAATAGTTTTTTCCGCCACCTTAATATTCATCTATAGTATGACTGAATTTCACATCAACGCGCAACAGCTCCGTCATTTTTAAAGCAACGTTAAAAGAAAAAAAAAAAAGAGATATAAAAATTTTCCGTAGTCCGGCGCATTAAACAGGGCATTTTAATTACACGATAGCCATTATTTCTAATCGCTTTGTAATTTATAAATACTTGCGCGTCCCGGTGTCCATTACCATCGAGCGAACCATCGCGTATTATAATGACTCTCGGATCTCTTCCATCCGACTCATTCCGCGATAATCGGGAAAATTGCCAACATTCTCGCATCGCTACGCGTTTGCTGGTAGGAAAAAAAAAAAAAAAAAAAAAAAAAAAAAGAAAAAAGAAACCGCGCGTGCGTGCTTTTTCCCTCGTTTAACTTTTTTTTTTGGTTTTTTTTTTTTTCTTTCGGTTTTCTATGACTTCTGTGGAAACGCGCGTACACGTTCTCGCGTACGAGAAGAAGAAATTCCAGCGCGATAATCCATTGAGTAGAGGAGTAGTCGACGGAGATAAATCATGTATTCCCAGCGTAATTGACATCGACCGAGCGCTCGCGCGGTTTTGAATACGTTTCGCGATTTTTTAATGCCCGTTGAAAAGAAAATAGAGAGAAAGGAGTAAAAGATGAGAGAGAGAGAGAGAGAGAGTGAAGTATATAGAGAAAGATCGCATAGCGGTATCGCTCGATCGATTCCGCGTGTGGGCACGCGCGTACGGATTCGCGTATGGGGTTATTTATTCGCCGCTCGGATAGGCGGAACGACCTTTGGTCAAGCCGCGGCGAGCGCGGATAGACGAGCCGCGAAGAACTTGGGAAATACGCGCGGATTGGGTTACGGAGAGCGCGGAGGAACGAACGAACGAACGAACGAACGGAGCGGTGGTTACCGACGCCGCTGCCGTTGTTGTTGCCGTTGGGGAAAATTAAAGGCTGGATTTTAGCCTCTACGGCGGAATCGAAGGATGCAAGATGCGGAATATATTACGCGTATACGCGCGTTTACCGATGCGTGTAATCGGACGGAGATGAGGCGTAATGAGAGGTAAAAAAGGTTTTTATTAACGTTGGTGTGTACACGCAATCGAGGATTTATTGCGCCAATGGGTTAGCCTTCGATTTGGGTTCACATACATATATGTGTGTGTGTGTGTGTGTGTGCGCGTGTGTTTTATTCTTTTTGCGGCGTGTATACATTTTCACATTGTTTCGTGGATGCTGAAATCTCCTTCCCTCCCCTGCGCTCATTTATACGCGTGCGTGTATTTATAAAACGACGAGGAATTACTTTTAATGATTGTCTTTTATTTTTAATTTTATGCTTTTTTCGCATATCAAATTATCCTAGGTAGCTGGGGATATTAACGATTTCCATTAATTGTATATGAAATAACAAAGTTTTCAGGTTTACCGGAATTAATTAAATTCTGTGAAGAAATTATATACACATACAAGTATGTATATTTTTGTTTTCATTTCGTCCTTTATAAACATTATGAAAATTTCATATAATTTCGTAAAATTGTGTTTTCCTGTGAAATTTTAATTCGATATCCGAGAAAAAATTTCACGGATATAACGTATACTTAACAAAAGAAACTCGATACTTATATAACAGGTGCACATATCGCCGGCTATACAACTAACATAATAATCCGACCCTGATCGCCCGACTATCGTAATTATCGTTTTTAATTAGAACGTCGAAAATTACGAAGGCGCGAAATAACGTTGGCCTATTCAAACTTAAAAAGATAAAACGTTGATTCATTTTGAATAATTTCACGAGAGATATTTATTTATGCACCTGTGTAGCGTTACTGTTATTATTATTATTATTATTATTATTATTTGGTCGCTATATATTCATTTAATGTGCAATTTAATTAATTTTTTTCTATTTTTCTGAGAATTAAAATATATTGAAAATCTGCGGTACAATTTTCAATATCATATTATTGTTTGTCTAAAATTATCAATAATAACAAAATACAAGTTAAGCACTGCTTAGTTCTAAGAATCTTATAATGCTTCTCCGTATCTAGACGATCGAACAATACATCAACAGCGCGTACCATTGCATTGAATAGCAAATTTCAATGCAATTAACCTTTTTTTCAAATCTCATACATGCATATACATATATAAAACGAATAATGGAACGTTTTGTGCGCATTTCTTATGTATCGCACAATGGAGGTGAATTTTGCAAAGAATTTTATACAAAGTATCTTTTATTTTTCTTAAACAGCGATCGATACATCATCGAGATAAAAGTATCGTAGAATAACTCGGGGAAAAAGATACAGGCGGATAAATTATCGCGTAAAAACGCATCTTCCGAATGGATTCAATATCGCGTAAATACAATCCATTGAAAAATCAGAGCGAGACGCGAGTATATGTAATTAACAGGTTTCGGTATCGTCCGCCAAAAAAGAAGAAAAGAAAAAAAAAAAAAAAATAAAAAAGAAAAAAACGAAAAACACGAGAAAGAAAGAGTAAAAAGTATCTACTTAAGAAAAGAGAGTGCAAACGCGTGATTAGCGACACGGAGCGAGACGAAAAACAAAGCGAACGCCAGATCGCATACATACACACACAGACGCAGGTAAGAAACAAAGGCGATGAGATAAGAATACCAGTAGGTTGGCGCGGTTGGTTAGGCGAGCTCGCTAGCGCGATATACACACAGCGGAGAGGGCCGAGAGCGCGAGAAAAGGGTAGCCGTGTCTGTATACATACACGTATATACACTTGCGCGGAGCTATAAGAGAAAGGCCAGAGAGCGAGAGAAAGGGAGAGAAATAGAGAGAGAGAGAGAGAGAGAGAGAGAGAGAGAAAGAGAGATAGGATATGCAGGTATACGTATACGTGTATAGAAAGAGCGCAATGAAAGGATGATCGTATACATTCGCGCGTGCGACCGGTTGTTGTTGCGCTCGGGATCTGGATATAAAGTACACATACGTGTCCACGTGCCGCGCTAAATCTCTCGCAGGTGCACGTATGCGTTGAGATATCGCCGAAGTATGCGTACATTCGGAACTTTATGCGGTATTCGTTCGAGAACGAGTGGATAGAGTTAGTTTTGACGAATGTCAGCTTCCTTTTTATAAGTATTATTTTTGAAAGGTTTTATAGACTTTTCGAATGCGAGATTTACTCTTTACTCTCTAGTCGGTTAATAAAAGAAATTCCAGAGGGCTGGAATAGAAAGTGTACTCGAACGTTTAAGTAGATGCAAATCAGGTATGGTTAGACGCGCTTCTTTACAGCTATGCGCCAAAACGATTGCATAAGAATCATGGGCATCCTATATTTCGGCTCACAGTTTACGTAATCATTTAAATTTTTTTCTTGAATGAAATTGAAAAGGTTTACTTAGGCGAATTTATAGTAAATATAAATGCCGTAGCTTCACAAGTTTTGACATTAAAACGTATTAAAAAAACAAGAAAGATTTTAAGACATTAATATATTCCATCAGTACGTGTTTTTTTAAAATTTTAAGAAAAAAGCCAACTCACATAGTAAAATGGAATAACATCGGTAGCGTATGGACATTCGTATATATATACGTACACCGAATACACGTATCTCGCGAGGGAACGACAAAGCGAAACTCGATGCTAGGAAGATACGGAGGCAAAGTACGAGAGCTTACATATATATGCATATGCATTAGAGTATTGGATGTAACTCGCGAGGAGAGCGCGGCAATTTCCTCGTTTATGCTCTTTATCGTTTACGCGCGCGGCCATTGAAATCCAATCGATTCCGCGACTCGCGCTTTTACAACCATCTCTCCCTCTCTCTCTCTCTCTCTCGCGCTTTTTTTCTCTCTCACTCTTGGCATTCCTTATGTACTGTCTTCAATGCTTTATTCATGAGTTAACCGCTTGCACGAGCGGTTGATGACTTTTGTTTGTTTGTACGACGGTACGTTTTTACGCCGCAGCGATGCGATATGTAAGCGGAGCATTTCCCAACGGCGTTAACGATCCTTGATCCTCTCCTTCGGAATCCGATTCTTCTTCCTTCTTCGTATATGTATACTCGTTTGATTAATGCTCACGGCTTAATCTCGATTTCTATGTATACTTATAAATTTGCTGCCCTATCTTATTGCGTGATCTGAAGCGACGGTTGCGTAGAAAAAAAAAGTCGATTGCTTTAGCTGCTATATAGTACTTTGTCGGTTTCGGCTTGTGACATCGTTTTTGTTACTCGGCGTGTGAATTGGATTAGAGATTACGCGAAAAAGTATCATTATTGTCGCATTAATCTTATACTTTCATACATTTCTTTAACACGTCCGTTTGAAAATTCTTATTTCATACGTTGAAATAAATAATTGACTATGAAATTACTCTGCGTGTGTTTAGTTTTTTTTTTTTTTTTTTTTTTTTTAGAAGAATTAATTTTGAAGTATTACGGTAATAATGGTAAGATTTAAGTATCGTTTTAAATTAATTAATGTTTCTAAGAAGGCGTCAAATGAAGCTTGATCGTTTTAGCAAACTCCTTTCATTTGGATAAATATCTATTTCATCGAAGAGACTGATGCTTCATCAATCATAATTCATGATATCGCGTATATAAAAATTGTACATAATAAGTGCAAAGCTCTTTTGTTTTATTTAAATAAACAATTCGTTAAATGAGAAAAATAAAATTGACAAAAATAGAAAAGACAAAAGGTATAAAGCAAAGATTGATGAATAAATTTGATAATGGTGCTTTAATCGTTGCATCTTTGAAAACATATATAAATTAAGCAACGATAGCTCTTTCATTATTCGCCAAAGAATTTTATCGTTAAAACGCTTAACGACGCATTTCGCGAAAGAAAATTTTAAATTTAGATGACGAGCATTCTGAAAACGATACCTGTGGGAAATCGATAAAGTCATCGTTAAACTCTACGAATAACATGGGAATATAACGCTTATCTTCGCAAATGCGTATATGCACGTAGATATAGTCGCGTCTGGATAAATACGACCGTTACTACTTAATAGTATACTTGTCCCGTGCAACGAACGGAGTACGAACGTTTATCTCATTTTTCAAACTTCCTTCTGCTATGCGGGTTTAATTTAACTTTGAAAATCATATCGTATTGTAGAATTAATCAAGATTAACGCGATAAAGGCGGTATATATAAAAACGAGTGTGTATGTGTGTGTGTGTGTGTGTGTGTGTGTGTGTGTGTGTGTGTGTGTGTGTACAATCGATAAACGAATCTATCTACCGTTGAAGATAATCGGGACAAAAAATAAACCCTTCCGCGGTACTGCTTAATCGAGTTAAAGGTGAGCCATCGTTACCTCATCGGTGATATCACCAAGCTGCTGTTGATCCTCGGTCTCGAGCAATTCCTCGATCTCCTCGCGGCTCTTGACGATCGTCTCGTTGAGCTCCTTCTGCACGACGGCGCCCTGCGTCACGCCGGCCGGCCACTCGACCTTTTGCGGCTCGTCACCCGTCGTTCGTCTCTGTAATCAGCGTTTACACGCGGTGTTAACCGCGTCCTACGTCTCATTAACGGCTAAACCACGTCTCGTTAACGACGGTGAGAATGAGCCACCTCCATTATTATTTCTTTACTTTAGAAAGCATCGTTTTGAGTTATGCAAATACATGTTGTTTTGTAAAATTGATTGAGATACATATATTTTTTTTCATATTAGTTAAAATACTAACGACGAATTATTTTTTCTTTTATCCAACATTTTTTTAGTAAAATCTGTTAAAAAAAAATTCTTCGACAAATTCTCGTCGCACGATTACAATTTCAAAAAGAAAGTTTAATATCGAGGGAAACTCTTTCTTTCCGTTTCGTTATTTTTTGTTTACGGTTTGAAGAAAAAAAAGAGAGGTGAAGGGGAGGAAAGAAAAAAGAAACTAAGACAGAGAGAAAGAAGGTAAAAATGACTGACTTCCTGCGTGGTGTGTTCCTGCTGCTCGACGTCTTCCGTGGTGTTGGTGGTAACGAGGGGCCCGGAATCAACGACGACTTCACCGTCCTCGAGGACGACTTGACGCTTGACGCGCGTCTCGATCTGCCTCGTCGTCGTGATTTCCTTCTTCTTCCGCGTTTCCCATTCCTCTGCAATAGTAAGCGAGAGGCTCATTTGATTACGAAAAATGCACGGCTCCTACGAAGCGGCTTTGCTCGTTTCCTCTAGATTTCCTTAACGGTAAACTACTTTTTCTTTTCTTTTTTTTCTTATTCCTTTTTACTTTTTCGTTTAAATTTCTTTTTTAATTTTGTTTAATTTGTTTGAATTTGATTATATAAATGAATCATTCGTAATAGTTTTTATCGGTTTATTAATTTATTTATTTATTATTATTTTTTTTTTTTTTTTTATTGAAATATAAATGTTGATTCCATGAATTTAAACGATTTCTTCAAGTAAATTGGCGTTCTTTTCATCGAATATAATTGTTTAATTTTTTGCAAAAAAAAATTTTATCATATGCCAATTAACAAAAAAATGTTTAATTATGAGAAGTAATAATAAAAGCCAATAATTGTAACGCACCTTCCTTCACCGTGGCCACGGCGTTCCTCGGATCGACCTGTGAATCAAACGCAATAAAATATATCCATTGATTTAACTTAAAGGATATAAAATAAAATAAAATAAAGTCGTGGCGCCCGCGCGTCACATCGCACGGAAAAATCTTTCTTAGAAACGAGAATGAGAAGAAGATGAAAGAATAAATTGAAGAAAAATATAAGCATTACCGAGTGCGAGATACAGAGACTGTATATACGTATGTAGGAAAGGATAGGTGTATGTATATAGAAAAGTATGTGTGTATGTACTCACTAGAATGGAAGCATGAGAATCGGCCGGAGGCCGAGCCTCGTATCGACGCGTCGAGATCACCTCCATCGCTGCTTGAGTCACGCTATATTCCCCCTTGGAGATTCATCTCGCTTCCTGACCTACAAGTAAGAAAAATCTCTTTTAAGGAAACGCTCTCACCTTCTCCCTCACTCCCCCCCCTCTCTCTCTCTCTCTCTCTTTTTCTCTCTGTCTCTTTTTAACTTTGCACTTTGTGTGATATGGCGTGCCGCGCGCGCGCGTGCGCGCTCGCATTTTTGCTTCTCTTTTCTTTTCACCGATCCGAGAGTTTATCGCCAAGCCAAGATCGCGAGACTTGCTAGGGATGTATATGAATCTCGTCTTTTCCCTCTCTCTCTTTCTCTCTCTTTCTCTCTACTCTTTCTTTTCCAAGTGTACACATACACGTGCAACCGCGAATGAAATCGTCACCTTTATGCCCTCACCTTCTCTGCTCTTCGGTACTGTTACCGACGAGATTGTTTGCTCGGTCGTCCGATACGAGCCGAAAGAATTTACGTGCTATCGCGAGTCGTCGTCGCCGCAACTGAGAATTAGATAGAGAAAGAGAAACAAGCCGTGAGTCTTCGTGTGTTCGTTTATATGTCGTTTATGAAGAAATAACATCGCGATGTGTATATGTTAAACTGTACTTTTAGACCTTGTGTACCGGTTTAATTTCGTGTTCTGTTTTATTCGTTAAATAATCTGAGTTATTCGAGATGTATGTATATATATACAAAGATTTTTATTACCGAGAAAAAAAATTGTGGACAAGTTGTAAACGTTGCTTCATAAAATTAACTTAAGTTTGTGGTACGAGTATTTTGTATATTTGATCTCGAGCCGTAACCGTAATTATCGTGACTTTTGTATATATATATATATATATATATACATATATACTTTTATATTTTTACGTAACATGTTTACGCTAATAATTTATTCACGTAGATAGACCAAAGAAAATAGTGCGTTATTACAATTGGCAAATGAGATGTTTTTTTTTTTTTTTAAAGAAACATTTTAAAATAATCACTCGATGATATAATAACAAGTTTTAAATCTAAATATATTATAAATTATATACTGTTTTTTCCCACAAAATATCTAAAAACAAAGCTAAAAAGTCCTTGGTTGAACGAATACTCGTAAAACAATAAGATTGGCCAATTGCAGCGTCTATCAAAGATGAAAGAAAAAACCGCAATGTTTGAAGCCCGATGCATTGTGCGTTGAAAAAGTGAAAATTTTCCTTAACGAAAACGAGGATAGCGACGTCGAATGCTTTCTAGTTATCCGTATACACAGCTAAGGTATATGGTACACGACTTTCAAAAGTCGTAAAACCCTATGGACGACAAAACGTGTATAGGGGAGCAGCTGCTCGTAAAAATGTCCGAACGGCCCGCTATAATAATCGCGAAATTGTCCCGGAAAACAATGTAAGCCAATTAAAAAAATGAGATTGAGAGAGAAAGAGAGAGGAAGAGAGGTAGAGAGAGAGAGAGAGAGAGAGAGAGAGAAAAGAAAAGTGGACTCGCTGTGTACTCGCGGGTCCACTCCCGGCGCGACGCTTGTAACGATTTTTGCGCAACCGTGTAGTCGTCGGTTTAATGAGATCGGAAAAGGCGTATTATTTCCTGCTCAACCTCGAACGGAATACGGTTTAATGCAAAATTCGCTTCGAATATATATATACATATAAATGCATATATTGCTGTTCCTCGTGCACTCTATCGGTATGCTGCATGCGTTGAATTTATCAAAAACGACAAAAAGTTTGACTCGCGTGGATTGATAATTCATTTTTGATTTAGATTTTATCGATGCTCGAAATATTGCGTTATATTGACTACGAAGTATTAATTAAATTAATGTTTTTTCCTAAATGAATTAATTAAACACAAAAGATTATAAAAAAAAAAAAAAAAAAACAATTCATTTGTAATTTAAAAATGGAAATATTATCGATGATGTAGTTTAAAGATTATTTATTTAAAGTTTAAACAACTCGGAGCATAAATATTCCAACGATCGTTTAGATAAATACCAAAAACGCGCGCGCGCGCGCGATAAAATGGTAAAATACATGCCGCATTAATCGCACCGGTAAAATTACAATAATCCCACCTGCGATCGTGGAATCGGAAGAAATAAACTTCGGGGCATACTAAAGCTTAAGCATTTCAAGAATTCCTAGTTCGAGCGAACAATGAAACAACTCGAATTATTCCGAGAGTAAAAGAGATAAACAAACGTTATACACGTGCTTCTACGTTTGGAAATTAATTCCCGTGAGCTGCGCGCGCGTCGAATCGAGCACTGGCTATTTTTACAAGCGAAAAAAAGAAACGCAAATTCGATGACGTGAGAAAAAGCCGTAAAAATACACGAGACTCCAGTTCTCTCCAAAAAAAAAATATATAAAAAGAGAGAGAGAGAGAGAGAGAGAGACAGACAGAGAGGAGGGGGGAGGAAAGACGAATGGAAAAGGTGCGAAAAAAGAAAACGCGCGCGCGTGCATGTGTGTCGAATGTAAGCGTTTGTTGTTTTCGCTCTCGATGTTGCGAAACAGTCTAAAAGCTTAAAAGACGAATTTGTGTATAGCCTTCGTTACGTCGGTACGTGATTGTTTTGGTTAATCGGAACGCCTAACTCTTTGAAGAAAAAAAAATCCTCGACAAAGTACACATTTATGTTTTAAAATTCGAGCCGACGATCGTTATTTTTTATCAAAGTAACCACAAAGAATAATATATCGTTTAATTAAACTGGTATAATATCATTATTGTGAAATTTCATTCCTAGCTGCATGTGTACAAATAATTATTTTTTTTTTTTTTATTTATTTGTTCAATTATTAAACCGTTTTGAACTCATCGAACGCAAAATGCTCGCTTGTTTATTAAAATTTTCTTTATAATGGATTAATAGTATCCGATGTTAATTGCAATATACTTCCCACACATGAATATACGAAAGCCATTTACGGTATAAAAAATCGCCAGACTAATATTTTGCAAGAATTCGGCCTACGTATACGTATATATTTGCAACCATTATATCTAAACCTCAAAAAGCCATAACCGTTCTCACATACTTTAACGCGGTGGGTGAGGTATTTTCATTAGTCTCTCTCGCGCGCGCATAAAAACCTCCGACCAAAAATGGCACCGACTCGTATATAACGCACACACATAACACTTTTTTTCGTACGCGGTAGTAATATGCCTATTCGCACTTGAATTCGCATAACGACCGGCATATCGTTTCTGTATATACATATATACGAGTATATATCTCCGCAAGGCCGCATGCGTTACATCTGAACGGTAAATCTGCACCGGGCTGTCCCGAGCGCTCACGTGTGTGTCTATATATTTTTTATATCGTTGCGCGTGCATTACGATATTAAAAAGTAAGAAAAAAAGCAGGAATAAAGAAATGAAAAGAAAAAAAAAAAAAAAACAAAAAAAAACAAAATTTGATCAGGTACAGCAATGAAACGTAAAGAAAGCGAGCAAAAAATAAATGTCCACGCGCGCGCGCACGCACGCGAGGTGACGCGCGTCGTCCTTGCGGTTTGAAATTACGCCTGTAAAAGGCCACGTATATAGATATATAAAGAAGCCTGCGCGGATGGAAGGGGGCAGTTTATATAGCGCAACACGGCCTGTTAACCGACGACGGTCCATTGGATATGCGCGTGACGTCATATTGGCACCATGAGATACACACTCATACACGTGAGCAGTGCGTCACGCTTTGCTTGAGCGTCCGGTTGACGTTGAGAATCGTAGCATATATATGTGTATGTTAGAACGCGCGGGTGTACGTAATCGCTCGGCTGTTTGTATATAGATATACGCGCACGTTCGAGGCTCTTATCATTTTCGTGCCACACCCACGTGCAAGTGTGTTTGCGTGTGTGCGCGTGTGTGTGTGTGTGTGTGTGTGTGTGTGTACGCCAAGCACGGGTTTATTTCTTTGGAGAGTATAAAAATCTTTCGAGAGCTTTTATAATACCGCGAGCTGTATTTCTCCTCGTCTTTTGTCGATACGCCGTCGCTTTTCCTTTTCGTCCGTGCGAATGCGGGTATAAAGTCGAGCCGAGGAGGGTTTTAAACTTTCGAGATGGTCTTATAGATTACGGGTTAAGTGGGATTACGAGGTGCGAAGATTCGATGAATCGAGCTGGAAGTTATTACCTTCTCGATGATTCATAAATAAATACTTTTTGAAGCGACGCGCGTTTAAATAAAACAATGGTGAACGTTGATCTTTTGTTAAATAACGAAGACGGAAAATTAATGAGTTTTTAATTTGTCTTTATACGTTACGTTATTTTTATAAAATATGATTTATGAGTTTTGCCTTCGTTAAAGAATAATTTATTCGAAATGATTTCAGCGTTAAGTTATTTTAAGAATTCTCGTTATCATATAATTTCGTATATAAAAATTTTACGGAAGCATGAAAGATTTATATATGGATTCATTAATTTATGTATAAAATTCAGTTTAATTATTATGCATCATAATCAATGTGTTTAATATTTAATTTGGCATCGTCGATATACTTACATCCAGGATTGTAACTGTGCTTTTGTGTCGACTATAATGCTTTAACGAAATACGCGCGACTAAATAATGCCGCAGCGTTAAAATTTATTTCCGTTCCAAAAATAAACGCGTAAATAGTTGCGTGTTCCATTTTAAAAATTTTAAATCCTTTGTTACACAAATGGTTACATAAGTTTAACAACCAAATGTCATTCTTACTTCTTATGTGTGTGTATATATATATACATACATATATCTTAAGTTGTGCATCGCAATGTTTTATTTATTAAGAAGGAAATTCGAGTTCTCGCGCACCGACGGAAAATCAAGATTATCCCATTGTTTACATAATTAGAAAGTAGTTTACCGTATACTCGCTAATCTTTTAAAATATTCTTCAAACATACTTCTTATTATCGAATACTTCAATTAACATTTAATCTTTTCTCGATCTTTTCTAAGCCAGTAGCGTTTACTTTAATAAAATCGAAAAAAAAAATTTGATAAACGTTAATTTAATTAGTAATGCGAGCATTGAAATTATCTCGTTATCTACTAGTATTTCAAAATCGGTAAAGAAGAAAATAATGATTTTTCTCATTTATAAGATTGTTTAAAGAATTCATTTAACTTTAATTTAATTTTTATAATAATGAAATTTAACGATTTAATTGTAAAAAGTAATTATATGGCATTCTTTTAAAAAATTCTCTATTCACTAAACAAGGGCAAAATTATGCCATCGAATCTTGAACGATTAAACATTACGTAACTACTTGTGCACGCGATAATAGAAAAAAAAAAAAAAAAATCCGTCCTTTTTCGTTTCATCGCTTCTCGCCTCTCAACGACACCTCGAATAACTTTGGATAGTCGGCAAAAAAGGCGATGCTCGGTATAATTCTCATTCCGTCGTTAAACCGCGACGATGCACATGGGACTACTCTTATTACGCTACCTTATTATTCTCTCTTTCTTTGCATAATACAAACTCCAAAGGATACACTTTAAGTCGGTGACGCGCGCGTGCATATACGTATATACATTATATGAACGCGCGCGAAAAAGGGAAGCCGCGAATGAGCGTCGAGTAAATGATTCACCGATGCTAATTGTTCGTGAGCTTATAAGCGCTCTTGCGTGAAAAGGTTAAGAGAGAAATAAAATAAGTGCGACCGAGAGAAGCGTACAGCCCAGCCT
Organism: Chalcis sispes; assembly: GCA_949987625.1. Classification (NCBI taxonomy): domain Eukaryota; kingdom Metazoa; phylum Arthropoda; class Insecta; order Hymenoptera; family Chalcididae; genus Chalcis; species Chalcis sispes. Next base: position 65,158,904 of record OX465098.1, read on the forward strand.
TTGTGTGTGTGTGTGTGCGCGCGCGCGTATGTCTGTGTAATTGTGTGCGTGGAAAAAGATAACGCGCGTGCGGGATATGCGTCTTGGATTTAAAAAAAAATTTTAACGACGTGCGTACGCCTTTTTTTAAAGCGGATATATATATACGATGGGATTCGTAGAAATTTTTAGGTCAAAAGAACGGACGGTGTGGTATAATAATCGTTATCTTTCTGTTTTTTTTTTTCTTTTCCTTCTTTTATTCTTTATCCGACGCGAATTTTTACATAAGAATACGATGTGAATAGTTTTCGGGAATCGAATTGATGGACGTGTGCGTTTAGAACGGATTGTAAATAGCTTTTATATGTAGATTTTATTTTTGAGGCGTATTTTTAAACGCGAGTTATTATGGATAATATTGATAATGTTTTCTCACTCCTTATACTTCTATGTACGCGAAGTACGTGACGCCGCTGTGCTTCTAAAAAAGAGAACAAATGGATGAAAAATAAAACAATGACGCTTTATCGTAAAATATTTTCGTTGATTGTTCGGAACCTATAGATAAGATTTTAAAGTTCTTTTTGATACTCTGCGATAATTCGCGAAAGGAAATGATCGCGATAAGTAAAGAAAGTTTTTCAAAAATTGGACAAAACGTGTAACTGTAAAACGTGTAATTAAACGCGTCTAATAAGCGTGAGAATTCATGTATTTTTTTTTTTTTTTTATTTTTTTTTTTCCATTTTCTATAATTTGTTTCACGTAACTTCGGATATATATTGGTACACGTAAACTTAATATGTTGACCAAAAATATTACGGCGTCTTTAAATACTCTCCTCGTCGTCGTAAAAATTTTAACTGCACAATTAAAACGATGACGCGGGTAAACTGGTTTTGAATTATATTATCGTTATACTAATTTAATTCGTTTCCATTTTATGGCTTTACTTAATTCGCGCGCAGCGTTTACTATAAATATATTGTACTCGTAGCGATTCTTTATTTTTCTCTCGCCGTTATTCACACACTTTCTAATTCCGAAAGATTATAATAAAAATTTAAAAATTCTCGTCGTTCGTTATAGAAGAATTTTTCTCATTCGGCGCGTTTGAATAACGAGACTTTTTGTTTCGTATGAAAATATTCACCGAGTCATTTTTATAAAAACTTTATAACGATACTATCGAGACAAGCTTTTATTGCGTACTGAATTACCGATTAATTAATCCCGAGAAAAACCAGTATATATTCAACATAAACAAATTAATCATCATTAATCGGTGAAAAAAACGTAAGAAGTACCGAAGCAACGAATTCAGCAATTATTTACACTTCATTAGTCGGTAAAAAACCCTTGGTTGAAAACGACGTCAACGACGAGGTAAGAAAAAGAAAAAAAATTCAGAGACACGAGACAAGATCTCAATCCTCGATACCTTTTGAGCTTAAGGTAGCTCCGCAAATGTATCGCTTAAATTTCAAGCGAGCTGAGTTTTACGATAACGTATATAAACACACACACACACATACTCACACACATATACACTACACACATACACGTAGAAAAATAAAAAGAAACAAGAGATAAGGTCCGAGCAGATCTATGCTTTCTTAATGAAAAGTGCATCGTACAATAAAGCGCCCGAGCGTTAATCTGAGAATCAAAGGAGCGCGCGATAAAATCCTTGTATCCGCGCGAGGAGATAGAAGCTTTAATAACGACGTCGATAAAGCGCGCACACCTAGCAAGAGTTTCGCGCAACGAAATACATACATACGTATACATATATACATAAATCGTCGTCACCGGCAAAAAGCCACTCGCGACAATAACAATAAACATGACAATTAGACCGAGGTACCATGACGACGACGACGACGACGGCGACGGCGACGACGTAGTAGTAGTAGCAGCAGCCCGAGGTTCGAAGCAATAACAAGGATCCGGTTTTTCTCGCTTCGTTCCTGGAAATAAATACGTCGCACGTGTACGCGACGAACACACACACGCATACACACACATATTTATATTTATATATATGTACGCGTAGAAAAAAAGAGAACAAACAAGAAGCGAAGGAGCGACGAGTCGAGCGTTTAAATCGCCGCAGTGCAACTCTTCCTCCGCGGCTTTATAACGCGCTTATATATATATATATATATATATATATATATATATTCATATATGTATATACGGCTACAAAGCTCGAGCGAGTTGGATTTCTCAGCGGCGGCGCAAGATCTGGTGATTTAAATGCGCGAAAGGAGGAGTTGATATTTGCCGAACCGTGTCGATTTGCACCGGCGACTTATTCTTTTACCTTTAACTCGATATCTCACTTTTTATATACCCCAAAGATATATCAATGATTTATGTCAGAGGAACATTGAAAATAATTGAAAAATAAAATTTATCCCTTTTTTTTTTTTTTTTTATATGCGTACGAACAGCGCGAGTACAAAGGAAAAAAAAAAAGAAGATGCTATATCGTTTTATAACGGAGAACAATGTCGATCGTTAAACGAAAAAATGACACGCGGGAGTTTTCGCGACGCGATGAGTCAGGTAGATTCGCGATGTGTTTAATAAACTCGAGGAGGTGAATTAAGTTAATCGCAAGTTTTTTTAGTATGTATTTAGGTCGCTCTCTCTCTCTCTCTCTCTCTCGTATTAACTCGCCGATTGGATTTTCGTTTAGACTTTTTTAATATAGCGCAACGGAGTATGATGTAAAAGCAAAGTTTATAAAAATGATGCAATTAATCAATATACAATGTATATGTGCGTATGTGTACGTGAGCAATTTGATGATAAATAAACTAGGAAGGTGAGTTGCGCCTTTTGATTATTAATGAGGAAGATTAAATTTATAACGATTTATTTTTAGTCAAATAAAACCGCTAAATTTCATAAAAATTTTTCGCGAACGACTTTAAACGTTTTATCCAACGCTTCTAGTTATTGTGATTATTGGCTAATAAGTTACATAAATCATTTTTCACGCTAAAATTACATAATTTAAGAATCAATAAAATCGTTACATTGTAAACACACATACTTTTTATTGCTCGATTTCTTATGTATTCACCTTGCTCATTATAATTTGCACTTGATACAACTGAATAATAAATTTTTATTTCAAAAATTTTTTTATTTCTTATTCATGCAATTATTGATAATAATATATTCATTCGACCTTGAACTAAAAGGAAAAAAAAAAGGCACTCGGTAGTAAAGCCGTCCGACGGAACTTTTTGCGTTGGCGTACAAACGACGCGCGTTAAAACAAAAAAAAAAAAAAAGAAAAGGAAAGAAAAAGAAATAAAAATAAAAGAAAAAGATAGATTAAATTATTTTGACAGCTGTAACAATCGGACAGAGTCAAACTAATTTTTAAATACACATCAATTCAGCAATCAAGTTTGATTGCTGCGCAATAAAAACGTCAAAGCATATTTTACATAAACAATCACGATTAAATTTATGCATCCCTACCAATATAACCTCTCGTAATCAACGTTTAATTCTTTCGACTTTCGAATTCGTTCCGCTTCCCCTCGGCGCCGACCAAATATTCACCGCGCGCTCGTGAATCCCACACAATTCCTGCACCTTAGAATCAAGTCATAAAGCTCGGAGTAAATAAAAAAAAAAAAATAAAAAAGAAAAAAAAAAGGCAGCAACCGAACCGTCGCCACACGGAGCTACAAGGTACGATAAAAAGAGAGAAATCGCGGGCGCGCGCGCGCGCGCGAAAGAACGAGTATATGAGAGATAGGGATAAAGAAAGAACACGATAAACCGTAAAGATACACTTTTCTCTTTCTCTCGCTGAAAGAAAATATCTCTCGGAGATATAGCGGCGATAGCAAAAACGAGAACGAACCAAAGCAAATAGAGAGAGAAAGAGAGATATGTAGGTGTAAGCTCGCGCATATATATATACATATACATATGTATACATAGAACTAACGCAAAGTCGTCTCTCGGGGCGAAAGAACGAATGAGAGCCAGAACGCGCTTACCGAGCTCGCGCGGTAAGCACTCGTGGGTGGCCGTTCGCTCGGTCTCTCGGGCGAGTAGGCGCACCTGGGCAGCTGCTCTCCTCGCACCACGTGACCTCCTCAAGGACGCGGCCATTTTCAATGAAAATATCTCTCCATCGAGCGCCCGAGCGAACGAGCGAACGAAGAAAGAGACCGAGAGAGAGAGAGAGAGAGAGAGAAAGAGAGAGAACGGTTAGTACATTCTTCTCTTTTTGGCCTTTGCCTATCCTCCTCCTTCTTCTTCAATTTCTACGCTTCTTTGCTTTATCCTTTCCCTTGTTTTTCTCCCCTATCCCTACCCCCCCCCCTCCCCGCCTCCACACTTTGCTCTTTCTGACTCTCAGAGCATTCGCGCGCGCACGAGTAGAAGCTTCGCGCCTTCGAGCTGTACACGGGTAAAGTGATGAATGAAAGGTGACGCGCATGTGTATATGTATGCGTGTGTATAAAGTACGAACGTTCGTTTGTGTGTTTGTATATATATATATATATATATAAATGTATACATCCGTGTCTGTTTTAGTAAACGTGGGTGGTTTTTCGTGAAAAACTTAACGCGGAGGCGAGGAGAGAGATCGACGATAGATCGATTTTTTATTGCCCGATCGTTTCGATGACTGTTTTTATCGGTTTACACACCTCCGGTGTGCACATACGTATGTAAACTTTTATGATATGTATTTATTCCGGGAGATATAGAAATAAAGGAAAGAGATTGGGTAAGCTGCGAGGTTCGCTCGGTGTGGGAGTTCTTGTAAATTAGTCTGCTGACATTGGAGAAACAATGGAATTTTTAATATTATGCTTTTATTTTAATTTCGTTAATATTTCATCTCTTTTATTTAATTATTTGAGCATACGAATTCAATTATTTAACATACATTTTAAACGGAATGTTTTTAAAATTCTTTCGTAAATTTTTTTTAAAGAATTACGGATTCTTAATTAATAAAAAAATGCATTATTAACGTATAAACAACCTTGAATCTATACATAATGCGCGATTTACAGCTGAAATTAATTGCACCGATCGAAATCAGAGGTACAGACACACGCGCGCGCAGATAATACATCATAATCTTCGAAAGTGGAACGTTAATTAAATTTAACCGATCGAATTTACAAAGTATACAATTTTCGTATCGTTGCTATTCATCAATGACGTATAATTCGGATAAATATTAGCTCTCAACGTTCCCATAAATCGTGCTTATTAATTTTGAAAACTGATAAACGTTAATGAATAACGCATGAGAGCTTTCCTTAAAAAAATTTCAAGTTTATAATATGAATTTGTTTAGAGAATAACGATTTTAAACAAATACTCGTCGGATAAAATACGCTAATTTCCAATCGATAGTGTTCGATCGAATCGTGAAGGAAAAAACATTACGCCGCGATTTCTCCGAGTCGTCAAAACGATTATCGACAAAATCGTTTTATCGAACGTTCAGTTTTCTGCCGAGAATTTCAACTTCCTTGGAAAAAAAAAAAAATAAAAATAACAAAACAAAAAGTCTTTTGAAAAATTTCAAGCGCCGAGATTTGATTCTTATCGCGAAAATATATACACCGCGAAACTTTCTCCTACGCGTTTCTCTGTACTCCACACACAACGGACACAAAGTTTCGCCTCGGCGCCCATATCAAACACCCATAGAATCGAGCAGCTCGTGCTGAAAACAACGCAACGGGCTACCATTTCTCGATCCTTACCCGGATAAAACGTCTCGGCGCGAGTCTTCCTGGCATTGCTGGTTATGTATGCATCTACTGTGTGTGTGTGTGTGTGTACATCGCGCGTAACGTTTGCTTTGTTATCGTTGACACGCTTTTTAATATTCATCAATCGTTGTAAGACTTGATGGTGAAAATTTAATTTTTCTAATCTTATTTCGTTTCGTAATTATATGTAGAATGCTTTGATAAAGAAAGTAATCAATGAGCGTTTTAAAACGAATAACAATTTAAAATGTGAAATTTTTTAAATTTATATAAAACGTTTTGTAATCATAAAAATGAAAATTTTCATTACGCATATTACGCGTTTATTGAATAATCTTAAAACACCTAGAGTATACGCTTAACTTTTCTAAACTGATACTCTTTTATTACGAGATAGGTAATAATACACGCATACGTCTAAAGCTTCAATTTCTTAGAAATTAAGTGAAGCCTTTTAAAATTTAACCATTGCGTTTTGATCAAAAAAAAAAAAAAAAGGAGAAGGAAAAAATGATAATAAAAGCCAACAGTGAGAACATAAACCAGCAAATTATCTTTGCTACAAAACAGTGTTTTTGTTTTTCTGCATTTTTTTTTCGGAAAGTTGAAAATGATACTAATTGTGGTACACGCGTAAACTTTAACGTCTCTCTCTTTCTCTCTTTCTCTTTCACTCTCGCAATAAAATCGTTGCGGCGGTGAAATTTTTTTTCCACATACCGCTACCGCTGCAATAAAAATACTCTCACGCACGGTGAAATGATAATAAAAATAAAGATAAATAAAAATTATAACTAAAAGCAAAATAAATCTGTCGGTGCGAGTATGGAAGAAAAAAAAAAAAAAAAAAAAACAAAAACAAAGTCCATTGCTCAATGAATGCGATGTCTATCAAAAAGAGAAGTGTGTATATTATAAAGCTCGATTAAACTCGCGCGCATAACCATACACACATGAGAATTTATACATCGGGGCTTTCTAAAAATATGTACAGCGCGGCGATAATTCAAAATTTACCTCGAGTTTGAATTATTATTGTAAACTCCGGTGAATTGCCGCTGAAAATTATTGCCGCGTTAAGCCTCGTAATTTATCGGAATTTCATCGAAAATTTTTGCGTCACATAGTTTGGAAGAATCAACACAATGGCAATTGGTATTGTACTTATTTAAATTAATTTTTAAAAATCATATTTTCTTGCTTAATAATTCGTTTCTTTTTCTATTTATTTGTTTATTTATTTATTTATTTTTTTTTTTTTTATTTTTTTTTTTTTTGTACGAATATTTTATTAAAATAATTCGTAATATAGTAATTATAAAGGTTGCTGCAAATGTTGATTATATGATTTGCATTGAATATCGCTTGATAATAATCTTGCAATAATTAAATAATTATATAATTTTTAATTAGCGCAGTTTCATTTTTTCATGGACTTTTGTTTCGTGATTATTTTTTTCTTTTATAATTTGTAAAAAAAACTTTGATAAATTTCTAAATGAACCAACTTGCAAAATTTAAATAAAATTGTGTCGATTTTAACGAAATAATTTAAATAAAATAATACCCGGATTTTTAAATTTGTCATTTTATTAGCGATTGTTATTATTATCATTATTATTATTATTATACTTCAAAAAATTAATATTTCAATATTTTTTAAAACTCTATTAAAATAACGTGTAAGATAATAAACTTTAAAATTAAAACTCGCGAGTTCAAATAAGGTATCGTTTAATCTGCGAATCCAAGTTAACTTAATCCGAAAAATCGATGACTACCGCAAATTTTGGTCAAAAGACATTCGAAATAACGATCATCGCCCGCGGCGATAAAATTAAAATTTTGAAAAAGCAACTCGCCCGACGTAAACAACGCGCGCACTTCTCTTTCTCGCGGAGAAATATAGAGAAAGAGTCGGGAGGCGTCGGGCACCGCCGGCAGAAAAACAGAAACGAGAAAAAACAAAGTAAAGGAGTATCGTAGCCCGAGCATCGAGACATTCCATTCGGACAAAAAAGCAACAGGCAGATTCCCCCGTTTGCTTAACATATATATATATATATATATATATATATATTCTCTCTTTTACGCACGTTTGCACCTGTGTACGTATACACGTCCATCGTACATCTCTCGGGATTGTTGTGTGCGCGCTCGAAAGAAGAAGAAGAAGAAGAAGAAGGCGAGTGTATAACGTTCGCTCGTACGTGCGCTTACGTAATTTCACTTGCTGCGCAACGGGTGTGTATACGTTGTTACATTGTGTGCTCGTGAACGTATATACACATTCGAGATACTCGCCGTGCGCTTATTTCTCTCGCGTGCGAGAAAGAGACAGATAGAGAGAGAAAGAGAGAGAGAGAATCGAGCGGTCGTCGATATTCATGTCTCGAGCGTAGGTGTGTACACCGCGAGAGAGATTATGAGATGAGCCTGACGAGCGGAGAAAATTGCCGCCCGTCGATGTACTTGCCGTTAACCGTCGTTGTCGATCTTATTGACGACGTATTCTCGCACTCTGCGCGACTCGCGATCGTACGCGGAAAAATTATCGGCTTTGTTTTTGAAAAAAGCTCGGTTAGCTATGTAGCTTATGGTGTGTATTGCGAGTAATTGAAAATTATCGGGTTATTGATAACGATGATTAATTGTTTGCGAACGGTAGATCGGTAGAGAAAACTTTACGGAGATTTATAGTACATTCTTTTTTTTTTTTTTTCTAATTTACATTTAGTAATTATTGATTCGACGTTAACGAGAAATAAATTTTATAAATTTAAATCGGCTTCGCGAAATGAGCAATGATTTAAAATTCAAAAAAGCAAACACGCATGAATATGAATATCAAACTACTCTCGCACTTCGCGCCGATCTTTCATTCCTCGCAAAGGGAACGTGACTTCTTTCCGAGTTCGAAAAGAAAAAATGAATAAGAAAAATAATCGAACCCACGCGAAAAACCAGTAGCATCTTCGTTTCAATTACAGTAATAAGTCACTTCATTAAAGTAATCATTTAAGCGGCACAGAACGCAAAACAAACAAATCTCCCTCCGAGAAATTTCAACGACGAGTAGAGCCGAGAGTTAAATAAAAAACAGAGGAAAAGCAGCAAACCCTTGTTTTTCGAATCGCCTACTGCTACGTCATTCGCGCACGCGCGTGTACAGGAACGGCAAGGTAAAAACGCATGTTTTGCTTCGGAGTTTCCGGAACTTTTATTTTTTGTGTGTGTGTGTGTGTGTATGCGTGTCCGTACGTACGTACGTATGTATAGACCAGCAAACAGCCCACTGCAACCTTTCTCTCTTTCTCTTTTTATCTCAAAGACTCGCACTTGTCGTTTTTCTCGAGCGCTCTCTACTTGTTTCGCGGAAGCCAAGTAGCAGCCACCAGCAGCAATAGCACCCGAGCCTTTTGCGGATGAGGCTCGCCTAATTCCACCGATCGGCGCTTGCTTCTCTTGCAAAACACTTTAGCTTCTCTCTCTCTCTCTCTTTCTCTCTATTGGTGTATCTCCGTCCTTCTCGTATTCGTGCACTGAGCCTAAGCCGTAAAGGCTCCTAAGCCGATGCCGCGAGGTGACTGCTGTTGCTGCTGCTGCTGCTGCTCTTGCTCACCTTTCCCTTCTTCGACTATACGACTGTTATAAGACGCGGGCTCTCTCTCTCTCTCGCGCGCAATTTTCCGTTTAATCGCGTCGCGCCGATGCCCTTTTTTTGTACACAAACGCGCGCACGTACGCACGCGTAAGCGTAAAGGCGCTCTCGAACCATTTTCGAAGTAAACCGCGCTTTCGAAATTAAACGCTCGATCCAAGTCGTAGTCGTTGTCGTCGTCGCAGGGGAGTGTACACACAAAACTCGACTCGTTGATTATAAGGCGCCAGCACGAGTCCGAACGATCCGGCTTGGATGAATAATAATCGATGTCCGTTTGTGTGAGTATGTGTGCGAGAGAGAATGAGTACATATGTAGTCGCAGCGGCCCGAGAGAGGTAGATGACGTAATTTTCACTTTGCGCATTCGCGTCGAGGTGCGCATACAATTGCAATTATGTAATTGGGGAATGCGACGAGCTTCTTTATTATCGCGCGGGCGAATTTTCCTCGTTAACGATAATTACAGGGTAAAATTAATCTCGCTCCTAGACGCTTGTAATCGTTACCTCGTTTCTCCGTGTATGCTAATTCCAACGCCGATAGCTCTCCTCCTCGAGAACGCACGCGCCCGTCGATATCTCCTCCTTTATTTTTCTGTACGACGATAGATCAACCAAAATAGAAAAAAAAAAAACAAAAAAAAAAAAAAAGAACGATAAAAACACCTGCTCTATTCTTCCTTCGTGTCTTCTTCACTTCACCACCGAACTCTTTTGCGTAACTTTAAAAACGAAGCAAAACTAAAAGGAGAAAGAAAAAAAAAGAAAATAACTCGAAGACTCTGAATCTCCGCAAAAGATCCGCGCGCGTAAACAAGGAAGCGCAAAACGCGGAGAACACCGATCGTCGCAGCGAATCGTGTTAGTTATGGGAGCGAGTCGAAAATCGCGCTCGCGTGCGCGCAGAGTCGTTCGGCCGGGAGCCGCGGTAACTCTGGCGAGTGGCAGCGGCGCCGCCGACGCCGCGAGATCCATCGGCCACCGAGTATATAGGATCGGAGATGGAAGTGGTAGGTAGGTAGGTAGGTAGGTTGGTTGCTTGGTAGTAGTAGTAGTAGTAGGAGAGGACAGCGCGCACCGAGTCAGAGAGAGAGAGAGAGAGAGAGAGAGAAAGAGAGAAGGCAGTGGGGAAGCTCGAGAGGAGGGAATCGTTCGCTCGCGCTTGTCGTATACCTACGTGTCTTGAATGGAGCCGAGAAAGAGAGAGAGAGAGAGAGAGAGAGAGAGGGAATCGATCTCGAAGGATGAAGACGAAGAGGACTGCTAACGCCGCTCGGATTGTAGTTCGGATTCCTTCTGGAGGATTGGCGCTCGCGTAAGCGGACGCGTCCGTGTGCGTGTCGATCGTCGAGGATCGTAAGATGCGAGGAGAGATCGGCACGTGTCCGTGTGTGTGTGTGTGTGTGTTAGTGTGCGTATGTGTACACACGAGCGCCGAGTATCTTTTGCCGCAAGAGTCGCGCGCCGTGCGCGATCGAGCGAGCGAACGAGCTGCGATATCGATTGTCCGCGATGATGCAGCCGAAGATTATACGAGCTCTCTTTTTCTCTCCATTGCGCTCACGCGTGCACCCGTGAATCGTTATATAAAGTTACACGTGCACGATTTTATTGGGACTTCGTTCGCTGTACGCGAATGATTCGGTGATTTATGTGCGTACAAATGATTGACGTCACTTTAAATATTTAATTATATACCTTTAATATAGATACTTTCGTAGAAGACAAAGGCATGAATGATTGGACGTTTTTAATGTATTATTTATTTAGCAATAATCTCGATTTATTTTCATTTTTTATGTCGACCTTTTACACGCATTCGCTTTGTTTTGAATTTATTCGAAACGTAACGTGTGAAAATATTTTCGCGTTGATAGCGCTTGTGATGTTAGATAAAAACATTTACTTTTTTAAATAACTTGATAACATTTTTATAATTTTATTATTTTTCTAATACGAGTATAAATTATCGCGATGATGAATTAGATTATACTATAATTTCATGAAAATTATAAAAATTGATCGATGTCGACACCGAATAATTTATTGAATAATTTATTATCTTTAAAACGTATATTTAGTAAAGCAATTGAAGTACTTAAAGATTTTTCAACTTTTTTTTCTTTTTATAGATATTAATCAATGTATATGGAAATCTAAACGTTTCAATTGAAATTAAGAAACATAATACTCTGCAAGAAAGTGCAATCGCTCAATTTTTATTAAAATTAATAATATAATCACCGAAAACAATTACAACATCGCCCAAAAGGCTAGTCGTTAAATCTTCACATCGTATAAAACAACGCTAATGATAACGAAGAAGAAAAAAAAAAAAGACAATTTAGAGAAACCATACGGAATTTAAGTTTATTTCGTAAAAACAAGCGACATGAGCATTGCTGCACTCAAAGGTATACGCGCAACGTTTGCGCAAAGTCCGTTCTCTTCTCTTTTTTCGGATCCACACACGCACACACACACACACAAACACACTCATACACACACACATACACACACGCGCGCGCGTACACACGTACACTTACATATACATGACGGGTTGCGCGCGTGCGAGAAGCAAAGTCTTTTAGGCGCGGAAACGCGCGCACGAGTCGATAAATGGCACAACAGCCTTAAGGCCATATGTATATATGCGCGTCGACTCCTCTCGTCGCGCCTTTTTTCCCCCCGATTTCATGGCTCCCTCCTTTCTTTCTTCTTTATTGCGGACTCTGCGCGTTTGGCTGTGTGTTAACCGAGCGTTAAGAGACGCAATGTCGTGTGTCTGTGTGTATGTGTGTAAATCGTGATAAAGTTGAGAAGGAGAAAATGTCTGCGTCTCTTGTATCGAAGTGGACTTTTTTTCAATGACACGCGCAGGCTCTTGCTTCTTTCCTTTTTTTTTTTTTTTTTAGGAGATGTGTCTCGCGTTGCCGATATTAGTCTCGTTTAAAAGAATTGATCTTTTTCTCTTATTTTCGATGGATTTTCCAATCGATGATTAAGCTGTGTGTCTTTGAATGACTATTTTTGGTATTTATTCTAGGTGCAAATATATATATACATATATATATATATATATATATACTTGAAATTAAAAAAAATAACTGAGACATTCCATCTTTATTTTGTTTACTTTTTTTAACGAAGAAAATATCCTTGCGATGAAAATTTCTTCTTTAGTTTTAATAAATAAAACCTAATTTTTAATTTACCCGTGCGTCAAACGTTAGATGATATCAGCAGTAAATGAGCGAAGATTTTATTTTATACTGTATACTCATTGGCAGTAAAGACTTTGAATTTAATTATTACATGACTCAACGATCGATATTTTCTTAATGACATTTTCAACTGAATTAGCCAAGTAATGAATATGTATAACATATTACTTTTTAACGCGGACATACTTGCATATTTTTATTTTATTCGCATGAGCCAATACATTAAAATATATCGATATATAAACGCTAATTTTTTAATTTATTTTCAGCGGACTTTCTGTTAAAAGTAAACTCGTTCAAAAAACCAAAAGGGATTAAAAATGTTTGCACGAAAAAGTGATAAAGCCCATCCGTCCATACCAAAAAGTAGAGGAACGGCTATAAAAAAAAAAAAAAAAAAAAAAGATAAAATAAGGAAGAAAGAATAAAAAAAAAAACGAATACGTGCATACAACGAATACGTTTGCTGAGAGCTTGCGCACGGATGCGATGACAGGGAAATCGGTCAGCGGGTCAGAGGCGAACCTCGGAGTTTCTCGCCCGCGGTCATCGTCGCCGTCGCTGAGCGCGAGAGAGAGAGAGAAAGAGAGAGAGAGAGAGAGAGAGAGAGAGAGAGAGATACGGAGGCCCCACCTGGGCCACCTGCTCCGATCGAAATCTCGCCATAAATGGTCGCGAGTGTCCCGTCTGTCGGCAACCGCTTACTCTCCTACCGATTTCAATGGCAAATTCGTGTAAGCTCTCTTTTTCTCTCTTTTACCGCGGCGATTGTTCGCTTTTGGAAATTGAAATTATTCGTTGGGCAATACAAAAATTTTTTTTAATGATATTTACAGAATCGATGACTTTTGTTCGAGAATAAAAGAATTCGTAGATTTGATGAATGCTTTTTTTTTTTTTTTTAACGTAGATTTTAAAGAGATCGTTTATTTACAGATTATAACCGTTCAACGGCGATGATTATTTTTTAAATTTATAGTTTCGTCTAACAAATAAATTAAAAAATAATTAAGATGAAACGAGAATTTAATGATAAAATGTATCGCCATCATTTTTTTTAAATCAACAAATTAAATTGAAAATTTATCCTTTTCATTCAAAGACAGGATGATTCAAAATTTATTTTTAAACTTTTCTTTTCTTTTTTAGAAATTAATTAAATGATTTATCATAAAATAAATGTACGAGTAACAATGAATATTATAAATTTATTTGAAAAATGAAAATAAATATTTTTATGATATTTATTTATTTAAATAAAAATCCTTGTTTAAAATAATGTAAAAAATGGAACATAAACAACGTGATTTAATGTGCTTCACTGCAATAGAATTTAATGTCCATATTAAACGCTGCACATTCTTTTACGAATCGATATATTTTTAAGTATTACGCATTTGAACTCATTCATTCTAAGGCTGAATTCCCGTCCGCAAGATAAACATTTCTACATCTCGCTCTCTATCCCATTGTTCTTTGTTTCTTTCCTTTACTTCTTCCACGTCTTTTCAATGTATATATACTTTCATCCCCGACGCTTTTTTTTTAAATATTTTTTTTTTTTTTTTTTTTTTACTTTGCATCTTTAGCATAGTAGGATGAGTTACCTATTATTTCTAGATTGCCTCTGCTGAATCGGATTTCCTTTCCTCGACGACGCTGCTTTTCAATCCTCCAATAATCTTCACTTCTATATTCTAACTTTAATACCTTTTTCCTACATCTCCTTATATTTTTTTATGCTTTTTCTCAGCAGTTATCTTACTCGTTCCGCTTATCAATTCTTAGCTATTCTTTCATACAGATTTTCAACGTCTTTTTCTTTTTTCTTTTTTCTTTTTTTTACATCTTATATTTATAATAAACTCGAGTTATTTCTAGCTCAAACTTGCGCACATTTTCATGAATTTCTTATAAGATATCCTACCTTTTTTCCACCTCATACTTTAACTCCATAAAAAGTATCGATTTAACCATCGCACGTCCATAAAGTATGTTACGTACCTATTCGAAGGCCGTTGATCTTTAATTTTTTATCAATACTGCCGCTTGTTTTTTTATTCGTTTTAATATTTAACAATTTATTTAGATTTATTATTTTCACTGCACTCGTAAGAGTACAATCAAAATATAAATATTTATTGTTTCAAAATCTTCTATTTTAAATTATCCATTAAATATGTAAAATGTATATCTAATATAAATTGTAATATTAAAAAATTACGCATGTATTTTCAAACAAATTCTTTATATATTTTTATGCTACATTTTATTGGTAAATTTAAATAAACTCGTAAAAAACGTCACGTGAATTGCGAAATCCAAAGAAAAAAATATAATATTTTAAAATGAAACGCTTGGCTCGATTCATGGAAGACATTGGTTGTATCTATATATTTTTCTTTGTATGACCGGTCCGTATAGTTTCCCGCTGAATTTCATTCCACCCTATATCACCCACGCTTCTGTTTCTCAATAAAAAACTAAAAAAGAAAGAAATGTAATTATTAGTTTTCATAAGTATTGACGGAATAAAAGAATATTGCGACTGTTGTGATATTGTTACATTTTTTCTTAAGCAAGCTTAACGTCATATAAATTATTTATATTGCACATTTATTTGGCGCTTGAATATTTTACCTGCAATTTAATGGAAAATGAGATTGAAAAATAAAATAATACACTACGATTTAAAAATCGATTGAAATTTTTCAAATATTTTTGTTTTTAAATTTTCACCTTAATTTTACAAAAGGGGAAATTTCATTTTAGCTATTTAATATTTTTATACAATTAAGATCACCAAGCAGATAGCTTGTTTGAAAAAAATTTTTATTTTGAATCATTAATTAGTTGCTGTGGGCCAAGATATCAAATAAATAATCGTCATAAAAGATACAAATAATTCTTTATACGACACTAGTTGAAACGCTATATCGTCAATTTTTCAGCACAAATTTCATGTCCTATTTTTAAACGGGTAAATCTGATAACTCGACGAATCAAATGATCGCAAAGTTTATTGTTCGAAACGTCGGTAAGATGAGCTCGCGCTAAGCAAAGCGCAAACCAATGTAAAAACAAACATCGAGAAAGCGACGAGAGCCGTCATGTAAATGTACAACGAGACATTGACAAAAGTAAAGCAACGAGACGCATTTTTCATTTCGACAATCGTCATTATCTCATTAAGAATTCGATTAGGCGATAATTTAACGAGAGCACGGTAAATTAAGTTCCAGCAGCATCTAGAGAGAGAGAAGGAGAGGAAAAGTAATAAGGCTAATCGCATAGTGTGCATGTATACGTGTGAGTGTATGTGTACCGTATAAAGCGATCATCGGGTGAGAGAGAGAGAGAGAGAGAGAGAGAGAAAGAAAGAGAGAAAGAGAGAGAGAGAAGGTAATGACCTCGAAAGAATCCTTCCGTCCTCCAGTCATGTAGGCTGAGACACCGACGGAGAAAGAGACGGAGAATCGTCGAGAACTGCCCACACGTCTCTCAAGAGAAAGAAAGAGAGAGAGATTGGCAAGAGACAAGCACACGTCTTTGCCGTCTGACGCGCGCGCACGAATTCGCCTTGACAGAGAGGCTGCGTCGTGGTCTATTAACACACTTTTCAGGAATTACAGTCCAGCCGCTTGTGCGATCTTGAATTCTTTTTCGAGCGCGCTTTCGCTCTTTATCGAGCTCTCGCCTCTGCGTATATACATATACGTATATGTAGCGCTCTTTTTCTTATTTTTTTTTTCTTTCTGAAACCGTTTTATTTTTATTTGCACTTGCGTAAAATTGGAATTCTATCTTTGTTAATTGATGGATTTACACGATTATTTGATTATTATTGATCGATGTTGATTCGTTTATAAGGATTTATAATTGTTTTATTTTAATATAGTTGTTTTTAGATAATATAACGATGAAAAGAAAAATTCTTTTTCGTATTCTAATATATCCGATATAAATTTTTCGTTCGTTGGTGAAAATTAAGTAAAAGTCTATTTTACTATTAGTTTCTATCATCTTTTACGAATGAATAAAATATAAAATATAATTATCTAATACGGTAGAAAGATATTCAAAATATGCGAACATTATTATGCCATTAGCCTCAATTAGTACTAATAACACAAATTTTATAGATGATACATGACTGTATTATCATGAAATTTAACGAAGATTATCTAATTTTAACACTCTCATGTGCAATCGGTATTCGTGTACCTTTTATCAAGATAAATCAATTTGCAACGTCATAGAGTATCGATAATACGTATTAAGATTATGAAATAGTAAAAATTTTACATTTTCATTTAAAATGTTTTGTATTTAAATACTTTTTTTTACATTTGAGTTTATCGTTTCCATTATTTAAAAAAGTTATTTGATAATAAATTAAAAATCATTTTAAAACTTCTAAATGGATAAATTTTGTATGTACATCGTATTCTAGTATGTAACTGTAATGTGTATAAAAGCATAGTTTTTTCGCACTCTTGTTTTTATAAATTAATGAGCTTATGCTAAATATTTCCTTGGCTCGAATCGGATACGTTTGTTATGATAATGAACGAATATGATTACATTGAACAATCGAAATGCAGTAGTAAAAAGTGACGCAGCACATTGTATGCGAATTGAGTTAATCTACGGTATTTATTTAATAATTTCGATATTGTTTACATTGATATTTCAAAAAACAGTTTTTGATGAATGTGATTGATCTAAAAAAAAAATGTAAATTGTGAATCCACCCGAAACTTTGTTATATTATGTTTACAGTGTTTATTAATGTTCGCAGTGTTTATTATTGTATTTATTTATCTTTCCAAATCAGAAAATTACGTGATCTACGATAAGACAAAATATTGTGAAATTTAGCACAGAATTTTTTTTTTACAAAGCCACTTGACTTCAATGTATGTATGAAATTGTCACTCTCATTGACTTCTATCACACTATTAAAAAAAAAAAAAAATTATTAAGATTAATTATTATTAGCTACTTGATAGATTTGATGAAATGATTAACAAGTGGTAGAATCAAATTAACAGTAAATTAAAAGACGTTTACAAGGCAACTATTACACTCGAACATAATGTTTTTATTTGACCAGAATTAATTTCTTCCATAGCGAAGATAATTCATTAATAGACAAGAGATAAAAATTACAGAAATCCTAAACTATATAATAGTAATCGTTCGCATGTTTATAAAATTATATCTCATGAAATTTTTTATTAAACATAATAAGTACTTATACTTATACACTTTAAATTGATACTTGCACCTGAAAATGACAATCGTAAAATATTTATCGTAAATCATTTTCAGCTGATAAAACAAAGATAGATTTTAAGTACCATTGATAAGATTAGATTTATCTTCTTTGTATATTTACGATCGCTGCTCCTGCCGCCATCTCTTGGAATGATGTTACATATCCGTCTATTTTCACTTGCTGCAAATTCTAAATTTCGTATCTGCAATTTCTAAAATATAACTAAAATTTTATTTTTGTATTAACTATTAAATTGCAAATATCTAAGAAAAAAATATAATAATCAAATTTTTTTTTAATAAATTAATAATTTTCAAAAATTATTAAAGATAATATTATACTCGAATAATTTAAATATAAATAAATAATTAAATAAATTATTACTACTGTTATTTACATAAATTTTACTTCGTTTAATTGTTTTTTTATTATTATTGTATTATACATATTCAAATTGAATTACAGTTATGTTTAGTTACCTGGTACAAATTATCATAAATTGATATTGATGTACATTATTGTAAAAACTGAAAAAACAATAAATCTAAAATTATATATTTGATAAATTATAATATCGAATGCGTTTATTAAAAAATGAATAAAAAATTTTAATGTCTATGATAGGCGCTAAAGATTATTAGATTAACAATAGAAGGAGCATAAAGTGTCACTAAGTAATTACATTTGACCTTTATATAGACAAGCACTACTTACTGCGTCTACTTAGCGCCGCCATTTTTTGCTGATAATAGTGGCCTCGATAAATCAAATTGAAAATAATCGTTTTAAATGTTGTTACAGTGATCTTGGTATACCTTGCTATCGTAAAATCTGTATCTTTAATTGTTAATTATAAGTAATTACATGTTATCTGATAAAAGATTTTTAATTAAAATTTTAAATAATTATACCTACATTTTCTTTCTGCAATGTGCAGTCTTATGGTTTTTTTTTTTTTTTTAATTGATAAATTTTAAATTTAATTTATACAGAAAACAAACTTTCGAATTAATTACTAAAAATATAAATATGCTAATTGTTTAATAATTTTGAACTATAAAGTAAAATACTGTAAAAAAAATAACGGTTTCTTAAAAGTGAAAATCCTGTCACGTTTTCCGTTATAGAACACTTCCCGCCTGCATTTAAATTCTCTCGTAAAACCTGGCGAATTATCCAGCAGGCGTCTCTCGGATCGATCGACAACGTTGCCATGTTTCATGTAGACAGGAGCGCTACCTTTTGCAAAATGTAAGAACTCGAGCCCACGCATACACTTATACAGAGGCAGCAACAACGAGCGCCGCCGTCGTGTCGTCGAACGGCGCCGTGTGCTCTTGGTATACACACACCAAGTACCTTACCTAAACGTACACAAGTGTGTGTCTCGGGGCAGCCGTCGCCACCACACAGCCGCTGTACGGCCAGCTAGGCAGCAGCAGCGGTATATCGTGGCACTTACGTGTGCGCGCGCATCTATGTTTGCGTGTAAGAGAGAGAAAGAGAGAGAGTGAGTAGGAAGCAGCAGCGCGACGGGGTTATGATGCGGCAACGTCCGCAAGGGCGCTAGTCGTTCTGCTGCTCTCGCTGGCTGATCCGCGCTGCTAGCCACCGTCGCCGTAGCCGCCGCGTTCGATCCCCCCCAATTTTCATCGTCGTCGGACGGGGCTCTTACATACTATTTAGATTTCAGCCGTGTATTTTAATGCGCGCGTTTATAATTATTTCGCGTTTCGTGTTCAACCAAGAATAAGAACAAGAAGGATCCTCGACGAGCAAGGAAGAGAAGGAGCACACCCAGCTGCGGTTTTTTCCACGGTATACATGTTTTTTTGTCAGTGCTCGGGCCACCCGGACAACCGAGTGCGCCGAGACTACGACTACGACGACGACGACGACAACGACAACGACAGCGACAATTACTACTAACTGTTATAACCGAATGAGACTAACACCGTGCGTACAAATACAGACTTACACACATACACACCTCTCGGCAGTGGAGTTAGCCTCTCTAGGAGAGCCAACGGCACACACCACGTCGCGCGGCTGCTGCATAAAGGAATAACATATATGTATACGGAGAATCCGAAAGAGAGTGAGAAAGAAGGAGAGAGAGAGACTCGTCTAGCGCAGCTCGTTTTTTTGTCGGTCGTGCACCTCGTCCATCTCTCTTTCTCGTGAGTGCGCACAGTAGTAGTAGCTGCGCGCTCACTCACTCGCTCGTTCTCGCTCTCTCTGTCTTATTGGTTGTGTGCCTCGTGCGTGCGCGGGTGCGAGACTGTGTGTGCGTGTCTCTCCTTGCGTACGGTGCGCGTGTGCCTCGAGTGTTCGTGTGACTGTGTGCGTGTGCGTGCATACATCCGTCACGTCTCTTCTATGCTTGTGTGTACGATACGTCCATCTAGTATACATATGTATATATGCATTTGCACGTATATACATATACGGGAAGCCGCGTCGTAGTAGTATATCTCGTTCCCGCTGCTCTGTGTTTTTCCGCGTAGTAGTGTTGTATAAGCGTGTACGCGTTAGCCATCCTCAAAGGCGACTTTGCACCGTATTATAATCGTGTGTCGGAGAGGTTGGTCTGTGCGTGTGCGCGCGCGTCCGCCATTCCGACAAACAACACAAAATCTCGGGGCTGCTCGTTCTCTCTGGCTCTGCTCGAGCTGCGCCAGCAGCAGCGCCGAACGAGCGAAGAGGATCGAACGAAGGAGGTGGAGGAGGAGGAGCTGAAGTGTTATAGTATTGGTGTAATAGTAAGAGACACTGTCTCGTCGACGACGACAGCGTAGACGACGGCTATAACCAAGAAGAAGATTTGAGGGAGAGAAGAAGAGAACCGACGACGACAAGAATCGGAGAGTGCGTGTGGAATCCCGTGTACAGTAACCCCCTTGTGGAGAGGAACACAAGAAGAGCAGAGTAAGTTCGCTCTCGCTCGCGCTCTCCCTGGTGCGTGTATGTCCGTATACTCACATATGTATATATGTGTATATGTGTGTGTGTGTGTACCGTTGGCTCAATGTGTACGTGTCCGTGTGTCTCTCGCTTTCCTGCGAGAAAAAGAGAAGGATCGTGCTCGCGCGGCATCACCTCGAGCTGGCTCACGCATATACACAGCTTTTCCTGGTCAGAAATACATGCAGTCGTTTTGCCTCAAAGGAGATAAAACATTAAGAAAAAAATTAAAGCATGTATAAATGAGAAAATACGGAGCAGAACGCACTTATGTCGCACACGTTTACGCGTGTATATGTGCGTGCCAGTTAATGGAAAAAATTGGGGAAGGGAAGAGAAGAGCAGATTTTTTCTGTCTGTCGGGAGCGCGCGAGCGCGCTTTATTACACTTGGCCGCATCTCGCCAAAGTGCGAGCGAAAAAGAGAGAAAGAGACTAAAATATAATCGACGGATCATCGGCCGGCTGCCCGCCCGCTTGTTCGTTCGCGTGAAGAGCAACCTCCACCGATTTAATAAGCTCTCTCTCTCTCTCTCTCTCCGTCTCGTTACAATTGAACGTCTCGCTCGCTCATGCATGCACGTACATGCTCGCGTTCTTGGAGCAGTAGCAGCAGTTCTCATTTCTCATAAAGAGCAAGAGAGAAAAAAAAAGACGTGTGGCACATTCTCGTGAACTGTATGAACGAACGTGGTTGCGCCTGCTGGTCTGTGGCCTCTCGAGGAGAGGCGGCGGCGGCAACGACGACGACGACGACGACGACGACGACGACCGTCTCCTCTCTTCTTTCTCTTTCTCTCTCATTCTCTCTTGCTCGCACTCTCCTCGAAAGTCCGTGGTGCGCGGTATGCATGTATGTGTGTGGTAGTAGAGCGCGGCGAGAGGAAGGAAGTATTATAACGGAGAAGTAACAGCGGTGAACGTTCTCTCTTTTCTCTCTCTCTCTCTCTCTCTCTCTCTCTCTCTCTCTCTCTCTCGTTCGCTCTGTTCGTGCATGCGTGTGCCTTCCTTTCGTGCAACTATACGTGCGTACGCTCACTTCTGCGCTTGCTTTTTGCTTGCTCGCCCAGGAACGAAGTGGCAAGAGTTTAAGCGATTGCCGGTGTATGTAAGTGTACTCGATTAGAAGGCTTAGTCAGTCTATTCGTCTATATCTTCGAGGACGTTTTTCTCCACACTCTCTCTCTCTCTCTCTCTTTTGCTCGTTCTCTCTGCGCGTGAAACAATGTGTCGCGGCCACGGCGACGGCAGCGGCGCATCGTAATCCGTCAAGGCGGCGCAGCAAACCACAGCCGCGGCGAGCGGAAAAAGAGAGAGAGAGAGAAGATGAAGAAGGCCACGGAGACTCTCTTGTCTTCTATCGCGTGTTCCGTTGTGTGCACTGGATTAACAGTGTTTCGAGTGATCGAGCGAAACGCGAGTGAACTGTGAAGTTTATTTCTTTTTTTTTTCTTTTTTTTTTTTTTGTTCCTCATCGATAGTGCGCGACGATACGCGAGCATCGTCGAGGCGCCCGGCAAAAAAGGAGAGAAAGAAAGAGGCGAGAAGAGGAGATGGAACATAAAGAAATTGCAATTTCAGCAGATAATCACCGAGTTCTTCGAAAGAATTCGATTTTAAAATTAAATTATCGGATATTTTGAATGCAACGATTCATTTAACATTTCAAATTATGTACTAATTTATTACAATTATATATTAATTCAAAATCCGCCGGTTTTTTTACAAAATTTTTAAACGCTAAGAAATCTACACTTTTTCATTCGAAAAGCCACAAACATTCGTCGTTTAATGGATCTTCTGATTTTTGATGTTCTCCCAACGGACGAAAAGTCGAAGGCGGAGATGAAACATAAAAAGTGTGCAATTTCTACCTTCTCACTCTCTCTTTCTTTTCGTGCGTGCCTGCGTAAATGTTCCGAGATTTCTCGCCCTCTCCTTGCAACTTTATGTATACATATACGTCAAGCTTCTCTTTCTTTCTCCTCCTCCCTCTCTCTCTCTCTCTCTCTCACTCTCTTCTCGTTGGGGGAGCAAGAAAAAAAGGGGGCTGATGTGAAAGCAAAAAAATAGAGGAGGAGAAGAGAGAGTGAAGATAAAAAATCGTACGAGGCGAAAAAGAGAGAAAGAGAAAGAAAAAGACGAGTAGTCGGGGGAGGGAGAGTTTCGGGGTAACAAAAGGGAGATTAGGAAACGACTTCTGTTGACAAATGAATTGGAAGTGGAGAAAGAGGTGGAATGCTGCATAGAAAGTAAAACTTCGATGGTTTTCTTTTTGTCTTTATTTTTCATTATTATTCCCTTTTCGGCGCAATTCCAATTAAACGTTTGACGGGGTTTCGACGCTTTTGATGCTCGTCGACGGTAAAGAAACGATTATTTTAGCGCTAGAATTACAGTTCGCGCGCGCGCTTTTGCGTTATTAAAATTGACGAATTAGCGAGAAGCTAGGTGTGAAAAGAGGGAAAATGTTTTCATTATCCGTTTAGTTGCAACAATTATATCAGCGGTAAGTCAACGCGACAATTGAGAGATAACACAAGGTAACACTACACTTGTGCAATCGAATCTTATCACTTCCACTTCGCGATAATCTTCAAGCTCCAACAATCTGGCCTTTAGCGTCTTTTATTTTTTGATCGAGATTCGTCGAGTCGAAATTTAATTTCAATAGTATATCTTCGGTGAATTTTGCAGTAACTCCGAAATCTTAAAAAAGTGTATAAAGCGGTTAAAGTATGACCGGACTCGTGTATGACGACATTGAAAGTGCCGCAACGTCGTGACGTCAAAGTATTCGAATTCCTTGAAACGAGATAAGTGTTAAAATTACTTTCGCGAAGTTGGTTGCTATTGAACATATAAATCAAATTACAATGTTAATAAAATTGCGCAAAGGGTAGTAATACCCACGCATGAATAAAATTCTTTTACGTTTGAATAAATAATAAAATTTGTAAAATCGAGTCTTACATCTGCCAACGACTTCTGTACTGAATTTAAAGAAAGCCGCAAAAAAGCTACGATGTAAAAACTGTAACAAATTTAAATTTCGCAGCTTTAAATTTTCTTTTCTGAAAATAGTTTATATACTTTATAAATTATTCGCGTACTCTGTGAAATTTCTATTTCTTTATCAAAAGATTACGTACATACAATCGTTAAGTTGTAAAGTAGTACAAACTTGTTCCGAGTGAACGATATAATTATCATAATAAAATCATTGAGTGAAATCCTTTTACATATAAATTTATTTTACTCACGTTCGTGTAATACATTTTTATTACTTTCGCGATAAAGACATTTTTTTGACATAATTTTTTTTTTTGTAACGAATAAATTATAACATTATAACTTAGCAATTAATAATATTCGAAAAATCGATGCTAATCGTAAATAAGCCATCGTAATAATTTTCAGCGCCAACCGAAAAGCTTCACATTCTCTAACTTCCAAAATAATTCTCACGCGGTATTAACTCCTCGAAATAAATAAGTACATCGAGCGTAAATTAATCGCGACGATTTAATCAGAGCAACATTTAATATGCAAACACCCTTTGCTCGCGCTCGCTCGCGCGCGAGAAACGATCCATCGCCGTCGCCGTCGTCGTTGTCGTAGACAAGAGATAATATCGCGAGAGCCCATGTCCGCTCGCGCCGAAATCCGAATCGAGTTTTAAACTCGAGTGAATGGCTAATTAGCCGAGAGCGCACGTTTTCTCGCTCGCTCGCGCTCTCGGGGAATGAATGGATGCGAATGAGAGAAAGAAGAGCGAGGCAAAAGCGCGAGGAGCTTATACACTCGGCTATACCGCCACCGTCGCTCTCTGCTACTTTTCGCCGGGAGTGAATGAGTCGTAAACAATAGGGGCAGAAGCGCGACACCCGGCTAAGAGACCGAGAAAAAGCTTTTACTCTCGCGCCTTCTTCCTGTCTCTTTGTGTATGTGTGTACGTGTGCGTAAATAAGCGCGTACACTGTCTCAATATTTTAGAGTGAATGTCGTTGTAAGACTAAAAAAAAAAAAAAAAAAAAAAAAGAATAAACGACTTAATACTCGTTCTTTAATTTTTAACAAATTCCACTCCAATTAATTTGTTGAATTTTAATTTCATTGTTAATTTGTGGCAGGGTGGAAATTAAACTTTTTCTTTTTTTTTTTTTTTTTCATTGTTTAAGGGATATCACGAAACAGTATTTTCACTGATTTATATATGTGTGTATGTATATTTAAGTTATTAGAGCTTATATTAAAAAATTAGCAAGACATTTCTCGCATGTTTTACTGCTTTAAGGAGAGTCGTTACTATGTAGGTTGAGGTCATTACTTTTTTTAACGTGACTTTTTTATTCGCAAAGTGTAAATTCTTTCTTTTCTTAACTTATTTCGCTAACTTCGGAATAAAATATTAAATAAAGATGAAATACATAACGTTATTTGTATAAAATTTTTGTTCGCGTATAAGTTTCTTAATTAATAATTCCCAATTAATACTTCGTTATTTGTAATGTTCAGCATTGTTGAATTCGAATGAAAGCATAAAGACAAAAAAAAAATAATTATTAAAATTTCTAAAACTATATACGCGTATTAAAGTATTAAAAGATTAATTACAAATTATTTTAATACTGATAATTTGACTGCTAAGTGAAAATAATTTCTCTCAATTTTTGAGATACATAGTAGTAATATTTTTTAAATAATCAATATTACGAAAACAACTAAGCGTCTATTTTAAAATGAACATTAATAAAATTCACTCAAAGCATTAATGTAGACGAACACGTAGATACATATCATCTAACTATATAAATTTAGTATATATATCAGAATGTATATATCAAAAATTCACGTCCATGTCGTTTTCTTCTTTACAGTTCCAGTCGCAGGACTGCTGCTTGTTCCAGACAAAGGAGAAGAAGGAGGAGGTGGAGAAGGAACAAGCCAGAAGTAGAAGAGCGCAAGTAAGCGAGAGAGAGAGAGAGAGAGAAGGAAAAGGCTGCGATCGATGTGTCGACCGCATAGCTTCCTTCGACGCTGACCTCCACACAACCAGACAGACACAAAACAGCAGCAGTAGTAGTAAAAGCAGCAGAAGCATCTTGATGATCCAGGAAAGAGCTCCGAGCGTGCTATTATTATCGTCCAGCGAATATGAGAGAGAGGGAGGAAGCGGCAGCCACTGCTAATCGCGCATAACCCCCCGACGAAAGCGAACCTTCGAATTCTACGAGTACGAGTGTCACGTCGCTCTTAATTAGCTCCCTCTCTCTCCCCCCTCCCCGTCACACACTCTTCGTGTCGTCCCTTCGTTCGCGTTAAACACAGTGTGTGTGCGCGTCGTTCTCTATGTGCGCGCGAGTGTCGTCAGCTGATCAGTGATCAAGTGTAATACCCTCCCATAGCCCCCCACCCCCTTATCCAACCCAACCCACACGCGCTCGCGCGTCATACCCAATCAGTGCTCTCCGTGCGTCGTGCATCGCCGCCGCCGCCGAGTATCGACTCTAAGAACGCCGTTTACGAGAACGAGCAACGCAACAACGGAGTCGTCGAGGGTTTCGTGTCCTTGAGATAAGTAAAAATTGTGTACAACGTCGTGTACAAGAGCAAGAGGCGCGAGGAGGAGGAGGCGGCGTCGACGACTAAGACGACGACGACGACCACCGGCATAAGCGCGCACACCAGCGGCGGCAACTACAGCAGCAGCAACAGCGCCGGCAACAGCATCAGCGGCACCGGAAACACCGGCACCACCAGCAGCAGCGCGACCAACGGCAATGCCGCTGCCGCCGCACTCGCGGAGGAGCAGCAGCCCGGGCTCATCGGCCTCGAGCCGCCGCCGCCGCCAGCAGTGGCACCGCTAAGGCCAGTCTCCGCCGCAGCCGCTGCCACCGTCGTCACCGCCGCCGCCGCCGCCCCCCCCTCGACCTCCAGTATCGTCGCGAGCTCGAGCGCCAATATGGAGATCGAGGCGAAGCAGCGGAGCCAGCGTAACCGTCGCCGTGAGCGGGCCCAGCGCATGCTCGCCCAGCGCGAGGCTAAGCAGCAGCTTCAGCAGCAGCACCATCACCTGCAGCTGCCCCACCAGCCGTCGGCGGCGAGCGCCGTGGCCGCGGAGGACAGCCACAGCGGGGAGGAGGACGAGCGCCCGGGCGCCGACGGCCTCCCGGGCGCGAGGGCTCGGGGCGCGCGGGACAACGGGAGTCACCCGAGCAGGCCGCCCCGGCCGCCGCGTCCACCCCGGCCGAGGAAGAAGTCGGCTTTGGCCGCGGCCGCGGCTGCCGCGACGAAGGAGCCGAAAGAGCCGATCTTCGAGGAGGATATCATCGATGGCTTCGCCATACTCGCCTTCCGCACCTACGAGGATCTCGAGGTGGGTGGCCACCGCTTATACGCTTTTTATAACATCTGTGTGATTATGTGTGACAAAAATGCGATGAAACCCATGGTTTTTGCCTTGTCGAGTGACTAGTATTTTAAGGTTATTTTGTGAAACAACCAAGTGAAAATTTAATTTATTAAATTTTTTTGTGAATTTACCGTTACCGTGTAATAAGATTTATAATTAATTATTATCCGCAATATATTAGGAAAAGTAAATTTTGTTTTTTAAAGGTTTTAATCTATTTGAGAAAAATATTACTTCAACAGATTGTGATAGATTAAACAAAGCCTTTAAAGTGTCTTTTAAAAGTGCTTCAGTTTTAAAAATTAAAGTGTATTATTTAACCAAAAGAAAATATATCACTAACATTTTTCAAATAATAGAATTTTCGAGCGATTTTGATAATTTAAGTTTAAATATTAAATAGTTCTTTGTGCAAAGTAAATATTTAAATCATTTTGAATATTCATGATACAAAGTAGTGAAATAAATAACAGATCACTGTGTTTATTTTACATTTTTTTCAAATCTTGCATTAAATTTGTTGTCATAAAATATTTTATTTAAAGTTTATTTTTGAGGTTAAGTGTCAAAATAATTAAAATATTTAACTCATAAAAAAAATAGTTTTCTTATTAAGATAATATTCTTTTTAAATAATGAGCACTTGAAAATTTTTAAAATAATTTACGATAATAGTGTAAATTTTGTAAAACAAACAATGGGTATTGCAGAATTAATGCTGTCCAATTATTTACCTTTCGCTCGGTAAATTTGGTTTTCATTTCTTAGTGCAACAAAGAAATTTAACAAGATATATTTTCCGATTATTAAAGTGTTTAACCTAAAAGCTATTGATATTAAATATCGTGATAAAGTGAATATAAATGCAACTACTTTGAAAATTTATTGGCATCATTATTTTTAAAAAGTGAAATAACTTAAAATTTACATAAAGTTATTTTTTACTAAAGTGAATAACAATGCTATTATTGTACAGCAAGTAGTGAAAAAGGCAAAAACCAAAAAGTTTCAAGCATTCGTGTCTACCTACAAAAAAAAAAAATATATATATATATATACTACCTAGTATATATATAGTATATATATACAGTAGGATATATGTATATATCCTACTCCATTCTAGATATTATAGACTGGAATAATCAATAACCATACATTAGTCAAGCATTACATCAAACCATAATTCATCTTCCTTTTATAAATTTTTAAAATACACTTTATTTTATTCATTCTATGAAAAATTTATGACGATTCTTCAACATTATTTTATGACTTGAAGAGTATATTTAAACAAAGTAAAAGATAGATTTAAGTTCCTTATACACAATAACTTATTTCCACCAGATTATTTTACGACTTAATAAGTGTCGTAAAATTTGTAAGGTAACGTAGAAAACTAGTAGTGCGGATTAGTGCTTCACGTTTTTCGAGTCGAGAGAGCAACGCTTCATTTGTTGACGCGATTTTGCGGAGAGCGTAGAATTCTATTCCTATAATGAGAGAACTAGCGTGAAGTGAAATGTTTCAGTTATTGGCCATTAGCCTATAATTGACTGCTCCAGCTATCGCGACGGTCAATAATTGCTTGCCGATCAATAACTGCGGAGACTTTTACCGTTATACATATACTATACAGGTACATGGTATTTTCGGTGTAATTCACGGTATCTATAATTTTCCACGAATCGTCTAATAATAAACGTGAATATTAAATTTACAGTAAGTTTGTTGGAGATTATTTAAAAGCTTATTTTAAAACAATGAAAACCGAGATAATTGGCAGTCGTAATAGAATGTCAATAACGATACATTTTTCGTGTCGTTAAAATCTAAAATTGTATTTCTAACCTCTTACGCGCTACACAAATTAAATATTCATTAACATATCGTCAATCATTAACAAAGGAAAATTATTCTTTTTTTGTCTTGTGGCAACGCTAAAATTTCGTTCTACCTCAGGGTATTGAATTCTTTAAAAGAATCGAGTTAAATAAAATAATTATAAAAGGTTAAAATTTACAGACAGTGCGCGTAGGCGAAAAGCATATGCTCGAAAGTTTAAATCACAAGAGCAATAAAGTTTACGTAGAGCTGAGCGTTAAAATAAAAGTAATCAATTTTCAGTCGAAACATTAATAATGCGATACTTGGAGTCGAGTGGCGGAAAGGGGGGAGGGGACGATAGAGTTCAATCAGCTTAACAAATTTTCAATTCGGAACAAAAACTCGCTGAGCGACAAAAACTGCAAAGGAGCTTGAGAGAATTTTTCTCTAATCTTCGCAACGCTTTGATAAACAGCCAGAAAAAGTTTCTCAATGACCTACTTTTTTAACCTTTCAACCGCGAACCGCTCTTTACATTACTCGACTCTCTACTCTTTTGCTCGCGCAAGAGAGAGAGAGAGAAAACAAAACTACGCGAGATTTTCCCGCGACGTGACGTACACGTACATACGTGAACTTTGCTCCGTGTGTTTCATCAAGTCCGATCCGTGAAGCTTTTCTATTTACAAATTCAAGCACGCGCGAGTCCATGTTTAATGTACTTTGTGCGAGAGGGAGAAAGAGAGAGAGAGAGAAAAAAAAGTGTTGTCTAATGATTTTTAATGGAGCCGCGAAACGATGAATGAATTCAACGTCACGAGTTGGCGCGCGCGAGCAGAAAAGTTGTGTATCAACGCAGCGAAAGAATAAAGTGCCGGAGATTTTTTGTCGCGAGTAAATTTGACGTTTTTTTGTTGTTTATTTTTCGCGTTGCTCGGTATTTTGTAGCATTGATTTTTATATATTCCAAAACATCGGTATATATTTGACGTTTATGTTTGTCGAATGAATATTGTTTTTTCTATTCCCTCTTGTCGAAAGTGCCGCGACTGCAGAAAGCAATAAATATAAAAGCATTATTCTATTTTATTCATTTTTAAACATTCATTTAAAATGCTTATAAAAATATCGAACGGCTGTGATAATATTGGGTTAATGTATCGAGTTAATCCTATGAATTAAAAAATTATACTATCTTTATTGTAAATCTAAATATTATAATTAATTTGGTCGGCAATATTGATACTTCATAAAATAAAAAAAGTGTTACTATGTTTCTTTCGCTTTTTTTTTCAAACGTTATCTAATCTTGTAAAAGTAATATTAAACAAAAGTTGAAAATAAATGCGGCAATAACGCTTGAAAATTAACGCTTTCAGTGTTACCTTTTTTTAAATATAAAAAAAAAAAACCTCTTTAAAAGGATATTGGCTTTTAAATTCCACACTTTGCATCGAATAATTTAAAAAAGCGAGAGAACGTATGTATTTATCGGATTCATAAACTTTCAATTTTTGAAAGCAGACTATTCAGCGGGCTTTTATAAATTTTTCCGATGCGCGATTTTTTTTATTTTTTATTTTTTTTTATTTTCAGGCAATTTCCATTGTTAAACTCGTATACGTTTCACGTTCGCTCTTTCTGTACCCTATACTTTTTATTTTTTTTCGCCGCTCTCTTTTCTTTTTTCACGTGCGCGCGCGCGTCCGTGTCGACATACGTCGAGTATTCGAAACTCGAATATCACCGACGATTCTCTCGAATGAATTATAACCGGTCGCCCGACAAATTCACACAGGTTCTCGCCATACGTCCGTTTCTTCTCTTTTCCTTTCTCTCTCTCTCTCTCTCTCTCTCTCTCTCTCTCTCTCTCTCTCTCACTCACTCACTCACTCACTCTCCCCATAGCTGCAACTCGGAATTTTTGGAGAATTCGCGCGTGCTTGGAGCAAATTTTTAAAGGCGTACGATTCGGCAAAGTTCGCGTGCCGTTTTCATTATGTTTCGTTTGCGACCAACGCGCTCGATATCGATTTTTATAATGAAGGAAGAGAGAGTTGGCGAGAATGGGATCAAATGTTTAAATTCTATTAGAATGCGCGTTTTGGATGTTTTTTTTTTTTTTTTTTTTTTTTTTTTTTTAACCATCGGTGAACTCGTTTGCTAGCGAGATCGAGGAGAGAAAGAAAACAAAAGATGCGCGATTATAAAGACGGTTTTATGTGTATTTTGAAAGGCGATCATTCAATTGCTGCATATAAATATAACGAGGGAGGGAAGTGACTTATTCAATTTGCGACCTTGTGGCACAGAGAGAAGGAGAAAGAGAGAGCAGTTATCTAAATTTAAATTTCAATTATAATGCTGTTATTATTGGAATTCGATAGCCAATAACTCGGGATACTTTTGTGGCAGATAATATTGTTATTATTATCAGATGGTTGCGGGATCAAAAAAAAGTTTAAGCACTGTTATCACCGTAACAGCCAATAAATCTCTTTCCTTGATAAAAAGTTAAGTACGTCGTAAGACAATTGCAACTTTGATTTCTTCGAGTTGAAAATGAGAAAAAAAAAAAAAGAGAGAGAAAATTGTCGTACAAATTGCCCCTGTCGCTCTACAATTGTCGTTAATTAAATTGCTATTAAATCTATTTTACGCTAAAAATCTCAAATTAATTTCAGTACCGGTAAATATTATTTACTCTGAAAAAGGGTAATAATTTTATGATCTAAAAATAGCTCGAAAAAAATAAAAATTGTTAAGCGTAATTGTAATTA
The DNA here is from genome assembly GCA_949987625.1 of Chalcis sispes. NCBI lineage: Eukaryota > Metazoa > Arthropoda > Insecta > Hymenoptera > Chalcididae > Chalcis > Chalcis sispes. Next base: position 65,190,813 of record OX465098.1, read on the forward strand.
AAATGCTTGAAAATTAAATTATAGTTTTTTTTTAATCTATTTTCAATTTTTATCGAAACACGATTAAAAAATATCGTTTTGAATTAAATATCTATTACTTTTTTTTATGTATATAACGATTACAATTTCTAATAATATCACTTCTAGAATCAAATTGTAACTAATAACAATTTATTTTTATTTAATACTTATCTAGGCGGATAAAGAAATTCTTTATTTTACGTAATTCCCCGATTAAATCGTTAAAATGCTCAGCAATTTCACCTTACAATAACTTTTGTTATCCTTCGCGTGTCATAAAATAGTTCGATGCGCAATCTCGGTGTCGTGGTAGCCATCGGCTATGACAAAGACCAAACAGAAATTTCCGAATGCATCCGGTGATAAAGCACGCGAAAAAAGAAAATGACTAATTTAAGAGAAATTAGTGCCATTAGACGAGTAAGAGACAAACGGAGATAGATAGAAAGAGAGAGACAGATAGAGAAAGAGAAGTAGAAAAACAATAGTCGTGCTCGTAGATATATATATATATAACAGTTACGACAGCAAAGCAGAGAAAGAGAGCGAGAGAGAGAGAGAGAGAGATAGAGCGGCCCCGAGCGACGACGACGAGCCCATTGAGACTCGGCGACGGCGATACTCACCGCTTCGGCGCTCTCTTATTTTCAAGGGGATTCTTCGAGGTATCGGTTTGCCTCGACGCTATGCAAAGACTACCATACCACCTATATAGTATAACTCGAAGGCGCTGACGCGTTCCTACTTTTTTTCTCTCTCTCTCTCTCTCTCTCTCTCTCACACTCTCACGCTTCTGTCGATTTACGTTTCGCCTTGTATCTGCTGCGCTCGAAATAAAAAAGAAATAAAAAAAAAAAAAAAAACAAAAGAAAGAATGTAGGAAAGAAACGAAGAGAGACAGAAGTACGATTGACATTCGAGGAAATTCAAGTGAAAGAGGGAGCGAGAGAGAGAGAGAGAGCAAAAAGGTATCGCGTTCTTCCCTTTTCATTTTCACCGATTTCTGAGCTCTATAACGTTCACACCTAGATCCATTTACGTCAGCGAGAATACGCTTTAGATTTCCGTGTAAGTGTGTGTGTGTGTATGTATGTATGTATGTATCTGTGCGTGTGCATACGTCTATTGTATATAGATTACCAGCGTGGCTTTGATTTATTTCCCTTTAAAATAGATTTTGATACTTTCGGTATTTTCTGAATGGGCCTCGTTTATGCGATACGGGCGCGGAAAATGTTTCGGATTTCTTTTCACTTGCTTTGCGAACGAGCGGAAAAACGATTATGTTTTATTTGTTTTCTTTCTTTCTTTATTTCGACTCGACTTTATTTACGTATCGATAACTCCTATATAGAGTTCTCCTTTTACTTTACATTTTATGCTCTCGTGTAAATTACGACTTAGCATTTAAATACAAATAACGTTTAGTTATGTATTAGACCGTAAGCATAATTTTATATTTGTATATATATATATATATATATAATTCGAGAAAATTAAACTTTCGCTTGGCACGCGCACAAACTTATGAAAGAAATAATTCGTTTAGTCTTTCTTAACTTAATGTACATATGTACGTTTCGACGATACCGCGTATAATGGAGCCGAATATAAACAAGCATTACGAAAATAATAATCGATACGGCAATTCTCGAAGCGGCCATTCGAACGAGTTAGTTTTAACCGTATAGGCTCATTGTCCAGACGCTCGCGCGATTGAGCGATTGAGCGATTAATAGGCACTTTTCTACTTGTTAGCGCGCGTGCTTGTATGCGTATACATACGCGAACGCGTGTCCATGTGCGTTCCCTTACGCGAAACGCTCGCGTGGAATTTAAGTGGTTAAGAACTTTATATATACGTGCACACCGTACACGATCTCATCTACACACACAGGATAAATTAGATTTTTATCCTTGCGTTACATTACACACGTTCGTGTTCTCTCTCGCGGGCTCGTTCGAGGCGCGCAGCGATGGAGCGGAACGAGTTTCTAATTTCCGAGAAGTCGCGGAGTGCACAAGAGAGCGCCGGGTGAAAATTTTTGTCTCGGCGTGTACACGCCCTTTATATATATATATATATATATTTTTTTTTTTTTTTATGATTTGTGCGTATGTATACGTTGACTCTAAGGCTTAATTGCAACGCCGGAATACAATGCGTATACATGTGCACATGCGAATCTTACGTGAAAACGTAACGCATAGATATCTATACTCCCGCGTATATATGTCTCCGCGTTGCAGCGTTCGTCGTTGTGTGTGTATGTGTGTGTGTGTATGTGCATATCATGGCCTAATTGAAAATACAAGATAAGAGAGAGACCCGCGTACACGTAGAACCTAGCTTATTGAAGATTCTACACTGCTGTTTTTATGCGTATACACGCGCTCACACGCTTGATAAATTTTGTACATAAGCGCGAGAGGAACGCAGAAGATGCAGATTTTCTTTTTCTTTTTCTTTTTTTTTTATTACTCGAGAAGGTCAAAACTCGTACGTATCGCGATAGCCGCGCGCGTCGAGGAAAATCTCCTCGGTATGTGCGTATGTGTACAAACTTGTGCGTATGCATGCGCGAGAATCGGATTTCATTTTGTTGGTCGTTGGATGTGTAAGAAGTTGCCAAGTCTCTCTCTTCTTCCTTTTCTCTCTCTCTCTCTCTCTCTCTCTCTCTCTCTCTCTATCTTACTCTGTATGTTTCAAACGAGTTTCGGAGATATAATTAACGGGTGTAGTAAGGATTTTATTAGGGCGATTAACATGTCGAGTAAAGCTGCGAGTTGCGGGGAAAACGGATCGATTAAGCCTCTCTTATGGAAGGATATGTATATCTGTTTGCCATTTTTAGGCATTACGCCGTTGATTTATCGAACGAGTCCTTTTTCCCTTTCATTTACGCTTTTCGATTTTCATAAACGCTCGCTTGCGCGCTCTTATATTATTCGCGCGCGATTTTAATTTTATTATCGCGTTCGCGAGTATCCGGAAAAGTGCCTCGAAATTTATTTCAGTTATAATGCCGAATGTTTGTTGTATTTTGATAATAAAGATCCGAGATACACATTTAATAACGACAAAGAGTGTGTGTCTCTGATTTTCGATAAGAAAATTTTCCTCGCGATAACAGATAATCTTATGAGTACGAAATTGATTAGTATATACCGTTCGAGCGGTGTAATCAATAGTTGTAGTTCGTCTCTTAATTAGAACAACAAAGCTAATCTTCATCGATAATGATTAAAAGAACTTTTCGCTTTTTACGCACGTGCGAGCGATAATGTTTGCTTGATATCGGTACAAGGTGTTTGACATAGAAAATATTTGCATAAACCATTGAAAAATACCTGCAAGTTTCATAATTTAAGTCACCGAGTTAAAACTATTTAATTAAATAATAAATCAACGGATTGTAAAGTATTTACGACTGTTTTACGCTTAAATATTTCCGTAGAGTATTAATAATGTACAATATTTTTATTATCTAAAACGACGATAAATAATTAAAATATATGTTAAACTTAAAAGTATTCGAGAAATAAATTGTTATTAAAATATCTTATTTTTGTTAAATACTCATTACCGTACTATTTATTTTTATAAAAACCGAGAGAGCGGGATAACGTAATAAATTATGTAAAATAAATTGAAAAACAATAACAACTCGAAAAAGTGTCATAAACAACGTGCATTTTTTTTCTTCTTTACTTAATTGAAGTTAATTTTTCTTTTAAAATAATCACGTATTATCAAATTAAGAATAACGCAATTTTTAGTTTTAGGAACGAATTTTATTATTTCGTCATATCGCATTATCCGCAAAGCGCGTTTCACAAGACTAATTTTATTTAATTTTAATAAAAGAAAAAATGAAATCAACGATCCATTTCTGCTTCATACGCGCTGTATTAAATTCATCAATAACATTGTACTTTTTTGCAATGCCATTGATAAAGCGTGATCAACGGCAATATGTACGTTATAAAAGAAAAAAAAGAAAGAAAACCTTCAAGGCACAGGAAATAAACGAATGAATAAATGCATTCCATATTTCTATTCTGTTACGTATAAGATTAATCGTATCGTTGTTATGCAATGTATCGAATACGCTTTTTTAAACCGCGACATTTATCTCGTTTTATTCTTAGGTGCTAAAACTATATGAATTTTGTAAGCGAAACAGTCGAATTGTTTCAAACAGAAGAAACAAAAAAAAAGAGAGAGAGAGAGATAAAGAGGGGTGGAAGGGATCTCCATTACACCGTCGGTTAAAATATCACGCGAGCGAGAACGAAAATGTTATTTTTCTCGTGACGGATCGAAGCGACCCTTAATAGCCGCGTAAAGAAGGAGGACGAGAAAGAAGGAAAAAACGGTAAAAAGAATTAATTCCTCGGTGTCAGCGGTTAAAGCGGGAAGGTCGCGTTTTACCTCGCTCTTCCTCACTCTTGCTCGATTGCGACTTTGATTTATGACGTCAGGCGAGTTGCAAACGCCCGCTAATGACTGCACCGAGTAGCACTCGAGCATATCTCCGTGTCTGTTAATCTTTTAACGAGTACGGGCCTGAACGAGTAGCGCGGAAAACGCGCGATGCGACGGACTAAAATAACCGATTTGTCGTCGCTCTCCCACTCATCTTCCCGGCGAGTTTGTAACAATCGTGTTTGTTCGATGCGATTTTACATATATCGTTGGCGGAGGGAGGAGAGACCAAACGTCAATTATTATCATTATTTTTTTAAATAGACAAAATAAATGCTTCCTCGTTGCGGTAGCGATAATCTACTTTAATTTAATTTACGAGAATTATTCGTTTTAACAAGATTTAGCTGTACAATGGGTTTGTTGAAAACGCGTTGTTTTCTTCATTAATTTAAAAAACCTTACCCAATCCGCTAATATTTGACAAACGATACACGAATAATTTTGTTGCTTTGGAATGCTAATCAACGAATATTTAAAATTTTAATATAAAATGAGAGAGAGTTCATCGGAATGCGACATTACTCATTCGTGTCATAATTTCGAATGCATTTGAAAATGTCTCAGAGTCCGATCAAAATAATTAATGACTCAAGTAGCTCGGCTACTTTTTTGAAAGTTCTTGTCTGCATTCTTTACTTTATATAAATGGATCGAATAGAAAAAAATAACAGTAATTTCATGAGAGCAATAAATATGTATAATGTATCAATTAGATAATCGCGCTAACGCGAAGTAAAATATATATCTCGATGTCTTTTATTCAATTTTTTTTATAAATTTTATAAATGCATTCCACGCGGAATTGATAATGTCTGGTGTATTGCTTTTCTTGTATGTATTTATAATTTAAGAGACAAAGAATCCGTAAAAACTAATTAGCATGACGTTCGTATCAGCGGTAAAAATAATAATACAGATTTCAAACTTTTTCAAATTCATTCGACGTTATGTCGCCTCCGTTTCGTTTTAATTTTATTAAGATAATTTTCGAGGCAAAAGCCAAGTGTATAAAAAAGGCCGCATCTTTGTAAAAGATAACGAAGCGTCGCTGTATCCTTTTATTATTTTTATTTTTTCAAGTCTCTCTCTCTCTCTTTTTTTCTCTCGTTCTCTCTGTTTAAAAAGCTAACGAAAACAAACCAAAGACATCCGAATTTATATAAATCCGCTCGCGTAGCAAACAAAAGTATACCTCCGGAGCGGTGAGTGCGATTTTTCCATAGAACGCGGGAATCAAAAGGCAAAAGTAGCGCGGAATAAAGGAAAGAAAAAGAAAAGAAAATAAATAAACGACGTCGCACAGCCGCAGAAGCCGGACTTGGAAAATAAAAAGGCGAGTAAAGAGAATTTCAGGTGCCTTATGAGTTAAAAAACAAAAACAAAAAAAAAAAAGGAAAAAGAAAAAAAACCCGGCGCGCGTATAGCAAAACGGAAAAAGCGCGAATAGCGCTGAGGGCGCGCTGAGTGAGACGGAGATAGAAAACGGGAGAGGAGCTCGCGCACAAAAGAGGGGAAGAAAAAAAAAAATGTATATAAAGAGGGCACACACAAACGAAAAAACGACCGCACTTAACACGTGTTTCTTTCGACGCCGACAAAGTTCTACTCGCGTGGCTATGTGCGCGCGCGCTTGTGTGTGTGTATCTTTCTCTCTTTTACCCGTACACACTCCTTTATAGAAAGAGAAACGAGCGTGAAAGAGATAAAAACAAAAAGACACGGGCGCATATGGAGAGAACGAAATCTGATAAACGCGCGCACGAAGAAGAAACGGAGAAGAGAAGAGAGCCTCCTCCTCGCTTTACTATTAACGCTCGCGAAAGAGTAAAAGAGAATGAGCGAAAGAGAGAGAGAGAGAAAAAGAGAAAGAGAAAGTAGTCAAGCCGTGCGCGCTTACAAAATTCCTCGGTGGACTGTACGAAACCATTTTTTCTGTCTCTCTCTTTTACTTGTCGCTGACTCTCGAACTTTCTGTCCGTTACTCGGATATCTTTCTCGCTTCCTTTTATTTTATTTTATTTTTTTTTTTTTTTTTTTTTTTTTTTTTTTTTTTTTTTTTTTCGCGCCTTGTACCTCGCTTCTTCTTGCGTGAACGTTTTTTCTTTTCTTTTACACCTTGCGGCTCTTCTTTCTATTAAGGTTATACGATTGAGGCTATTAATTCATTACGAGCTATAACATTATTTTTATGATGCGGCAAATATTTTCTCTCTTTCTTTTTTGTGCCGCATACATTTTTATTACAAGAGTCGCGAGCGCGCATCCGTTGAAATGGAAGCTCACGCTCGTAAAGAGCCGCACGGCTTATGGAAACTCACGAAAAGTATAATTTGACATATTGATTTTTTTATACAATCTTGTATACATATATATTAATACGATTTATTAATTTCGCTTGAATATTGAATTCATACGTTATTCACGCGTGAGTTCATTTTTACGCGCAAATTCTATGAATATCATGTATACCGAAAGATAATCTGACCTAAAAAAAAACTGACGATGAATTAGTAAATATGTTGCATACACAGCACTCGTAATTTAAAATAAAACATGACTTGCTTTTTATACCAACTTCTCGTGAACATTCAAGTACTCTAGAATGACTCAAAGTACGTAGTGAAATATCTATGATTTTTATATACGCGATAGATAGTATTGGTAATAAAATATTATTTGTTTCGCTAGTTTTTTATATTAATACATGGATAATATTTTAATAGTTGGATTAACTTGCGTTTATAACTCGTTGAGCGTTGAACAAGAGTAAAAAGAGATCGATTTATAAAAAGATACAATTCAGTAAGCGTTAAATTGGAAAATGCCACATTCACAACAAATTCTTCGGAGCTTTTTATTGAGCAGCTAAAAATATTAATCGACCGATTAACAATTCGTATTCATAATTCATTCAAGACACGAGAGCAACCTCGCCATTCTACATCATCGCATTTAACGTAATAATTAGGTATTTAAGGCATCGAGGCAAATCGTCCGAACGAAGCCATTACTTTCATTCGGCTTCGTAACAATCCGATCCGACGGCGAGTCAGTCCGCTTCTCTCGCTAGCAAAGGACGAAAGCCCGTTAAATTCTCACCGGCTGCTCTCACACCGGCGCACTCCTCGCGCGCCTCGACAAAATTGTCGCGCGACCGCAAATTTACCGAAATAAATGTATAACGAGAGAGGGAGAAAAAAAGTCAAGCCCAATAAGCTGCAGAATTTAAAGCTAACCAGAGACAGCGGTATACAGCAAACCGGAGACGCGCGTCGTATACTTTTTCGTCTTGTCCCTTTTCGCGTACGTGTACGCACACACCCGCTCGCACCTATTACACGCCATTCTTCTTACTCGCTTCGGGTATTTCTCGTCCTTTTCTCTCTTTTTCTCTTCTCGTGGTCGGTCCCAGAGGGCTCCTTTTTTCCATGGCACACACTAGTCTCCCGCGGTGCGCGCGTCTCACTCTCTCTCTCTCTCGCGCTCGCTCGCTCGCACTCGGAGCTCCTCCTCTTCTCCAGAGGGGGATTTCGACTCATGCGCCCCGACAAAAGATCAATTCTATACTCTCGAGCCCTTCTCCTGTCTCTCTCTTTCTCTCTCTCTCTGTCTCTCTCTTGTCCGGACGTACAATGTTGCGCGCTCGCTTGGCCGTTGTTCTCTCCGCAACGACTCTTACGATGTTTACCTTAACGCCCGAAAGCGCACGCCCGGGGACAATCGCACAACACGCCGCACGGTGTATATATATATATATATATATATATATATATATATATATATATATATATATATATATATACACACATACACAAGTATATTGAGGCTCTTTCTGTGCGAGTCTTTTCTCTCTTTCTCGCACTCTCTAACTCTCGTTGTAAACGCGGCGCTCATTTTACGGCGCCTTCCGCTCGACCACACGACGACTCTTACCTACAATGCCTAATTGGTCATCGGAAATTTTGGGCCGAACTCTCTCCTTCTTTCTTTCTTCTCTTTAAGATTTCGTCCCGAGTTTGTCTTTATCCGTTTGATTTTTATGACACGAGGGAATCTTTATCGCTGACGGAAGAACGACGTCGACAAATTGTTTTAATTGTCGTTTTATCGGAAAAATAAAGCAATTAAATTATTCGAAAGACGATATTCTCGATTATCGGGTTGAGTGTCGTTTCCTTCCTTTAAAATAAAATTAACAAATAATATTTTCCGATAACGAATTGTAAAATACTAAAAATAATATTCTCCATGGCATTAAAATATTTTTTTTTTTTTTTTCTTTTTTTTTACTCATTCCACAATCCGTTGCGCATTTTTTTATATTTTTAGTTTTCAATTTATTAGTGCATTCGAAAGCTTTTAATCGAAAAAATACATTCTCTAAAAAAATGTTTACATAGCGAATAAATTTTTTTTTTAAGCTATTCTAACATGAATATATTCACATATACACACATATACATACGAATATACGTTAATACACGCACGAGTCGATAAACCGTTACATTTGCATATCTGTTATCATAGCTTAATCAATTATCACGAAATTTTACCAATACCCTGTTTACCGTTGCTCCACCGAGAGTTGTTTGATTCCATCAAAAATCGACGTAAGCAAAAACAATGTTATCCATCTCCTCTAATGTACTCTTTTACGCGCGCGTTTTCTAATAATAAATACCTCTTGCAATAATATTAGTATGTAAACATATCACGTTTACGATTAAAAAACAAAAATAATTAGGATGTCATTGTATATCAAAGGCAGACGATGTTATTATTCCGTACGCCTACTGTTTTTAGGCAAAATGAAAGTTTTCAACGTGTTATTACGCCCCGTATCATTCTTACTCGTGTACATTACGATGCAACTTTACATGACATGCGCTTCTCTCTGTTTACTGTATTATTACGCGAAATGTTTATCTTGTAAGTATATCCGACTCATACATACCGATGAATGAATGGAAATTGTCTGGTTAAACTTGTAAAAATTTCAATTCTAACATCAATCTCATTCAAACTTTAAAGAGTATATCGGCATTTCATTCATCTTTAACTCGAGTGAATTGATTTTCAAACTTGGAAGGAAGATAATTGTTTGACGAAAATTTACCCTGTCACGATGTACTTAATTCATTTCGAACACGAAGCGCCAGTCCGTTAAGCTGTAACTTGTACTCTTTATCCTCTCCTAGTTAACCTTTCGACAAGAATCAAACCGGCTACAAATTACAAATCGATCGTCTAACCAATCACCTTGCGAGTATTTTCCAATTAAATCAACCACCGCCGGCTGTAAAGGCGAAAGGAAAAAAGGAGCCGCGGAAAATAAAGCGAGTTGCGACGAACAATTTTAAAAAAAAAAAGAAAGAAAAAAAATGAAAGAGAGAGAGAGAGAGAGAGAGAGAGAGAGAAATCCCGCGAGCGTTAAAAAACCATAAGGAAATTTCGTCATTATCACTCAGCGTCAATATGGAATCCGCTTTTCCGTCGAGCATCCGATAAGAGAGCAAACGTTAACGAGAGAGAAAGAGAGAAAAAGTGTTCCCCTCTTGCAAAGCTTCCGAGCAAAACGATCTATTCCTCCGCTCTCTCTCTTTCTCTTTCTCCCACGTTAGTGCGCACCCGGTGATTTTCCCTTTTCCCCCGGCGGCATCGTACCATCGACTGTGTGTAAGTGTTTGTGTATACGTTTACTGTGTGTGCATATATGTAGCTGTAAAGCTCGGGTCCCCAATGCGCGCGCGCAAACGCAGCCGGCGCGACTTACGCTATATAACCATTGCGACGGCCAACGTACCAATGAATCTATATAGGGCGTTTCGAGTTTTACGTATATGTCTATAGAATTGGGGGAGTTGCGAAAAGATATTATGAGTTATTCATTCGAGGAGGAAAAGTCATTTTTCGTTATCGTTAAAAGACGCGTCCTTGATATTTTTAAATTTGATTGACGTGACCGTTGAGAAATGATTTAACTTATTACCTTTTTATGATTTCTTTTTTTGTCTTTTTATTAGAATTCATCTGCGACGTTTTAATAGCGATGTTTTAATAAAATTTCAATTGAAAAAAAAAAAAAAACAACAATTTTTAATCTATTCGTCACTTTGTTCGTTTGTTAAAAATTCTCTCGAAATTCGAGAAAAACCCGAGCGAGCAATTATTAAAAATGTATCGAACGGGGACAAAGTACTTAATTTCATTGAAAGTTTAGCTATCGTTTTTTTTACGAAACGTAAAGAAACATCGATAACCGTAAATCATAATTCGTAAATCTATCGAATCTTTCACCCCTCACAAAAAAAAAAAAAAAAAAAAAAAAAAAGAGAAAACTAGAAAACGTACTTTCGATACAAATACACATACGTTCGCACATCAATCGAAAATCTCTCTCTCGTTTTTCCGGAAGCCACTCGCGCGCGTCTCTTTTAACATCGTGTTCGTCCACCTATAGACACACTCGTGCGCGCGCGCGCGCGTGGATAAAAATCCGACAGAGAGCCGTGTATACATACACAGATACGCTGCCACCCGCCGGCAAATCGAGAGACGATCAAAGAGTCGCGCGAGCGACGTCGCGTGAACTCGACCAAACATCATCGCATTCTATTCGAGAGGCAAAAATGCTGGACGTTTACCGATCCCTATCTTTCTTTTCTCTCCCTCATTTTTTTTTTTTTTTTTTTTTTATTTATTTATTTTTTTTTTATTTTTTTTTTTTTTTTTTATTTTGCTTCAACTTTTCTTTACCTTTTTGCTACGTGAAGACTCGTCGATTTACGCGTCACGCGTGTATAACTGAAAATTTCGATTGCAGAAATTGACCGAATGACGTGACAGAATCGCGATGGATAATCATAGTTGAGTGACTTGTTTTTATACGATGCGACGATAATATTTTATTGGAACGTTTTCTTTTTCATTTTTTATCTTATGTCGAGAGTATTGAAAGTTGCTAAATGACGGTGACAAATTCGTTAACGTGCAAAAACATTAACATTATGGTTGAATGTTATACAACTAATTTTGAGAAAGTTTAAATCCTTGTGTGTATTCTTGAAATTTTCAACTCGAAAAATTATAATGCCATATCGTATCTTTCCATCACTTACATCATTTTATGCGAATGAAAAATTATTTTATCATAACATTAAATTCAAATAAAGATTATGATGTTCTTTCGAGGACTTTGATTTATATCTTTACTTTCTAAAGAAGATATTCATAATAATATTGAATGTTATTTCAAGTATATCAAGTACGCGCGTAGTATATTTCAAAAATATATTTATGAGAAAACTTTTTTTTTCTAATGTATTTCATTTTAAAAAAACTTTAAATAGTAGAAATATTTATAGGTTTTCTTTTTAATGGTTACGCATTTATAAAATTCTGATTGAATAGCGTCTTTTTCTTTTTAATCAGTATATTATATTTTGATAATTGTTAAAATAATATGTTTTACTGGTATCACATTACACATTTAATGAAAATAAAGTTTTTATACTTAATGAGTGGTTTATTAAAAAAAAAAAAAAAAAAAAAAAAAAAACGAGGTATAAAGCATATGTGACTATGTATGCTCTTATTATCTACTAAGAGCATATTTTGCTTATCTAAGTACACTAACCTCCATTCGTATAAAACTTTACAAGTCTATATATCAATTGGCACTTGTAAAGTTATGATTACCATGAAGTGCATGAAAATAGTTTGAAATCCGATGAAAACTTGGTTTCCTTTTTTTTTTTTTAGCGCTTTTTTTTACCTTTTTTGCGAAATGCCTATGTAAAGTTGAAGTAATTTAATAAAGATGAAATTAAACTTTGAAAATTATCAACAACGTCAAACTAAAGTTTATTGAAATAAGAAATAAACCGTTAAAGCAATTAAAATAAAAAAGGGCATAAGTGCCGTTATTTATTAACGCGCGATGTAAAGCTTTAAATCCAATTCGATATTATTCCCTCCATTGTTATTTTAATGAATAAAAATTGATCGGACACTCTCAATGCACAAAACGTTGCACCATCGCTAACTCGATTGCCGATAAAAATTTGTTAAAATAAATTAAAATTTCTCTTTCGTCAATTTTTTTTTTACATTTTATATATCGCTCCTCGTAAAAACACACATCGTCAGTTTAACCGATTACGATTAAAGAAAACTGAATCATAATCAAAAGGCTTATTTTAAATCTCATTCTCGAGCGCTCGCTCGCGCGCGCTGTGTTTGCAACATCGATTAATCGCATATGTATATATACTATATACATACATACATGTTTTCTTAACATCGCAATAACGCTCGATTACCAGCCAAGAAGAAATCAATACACCGCAAAAACCGCAAATAAATTTGCGCGCGCACACTCACGCATGCACACGTATGATTATTATCGTCGCGCAAAGCGCCGCTAATTAAAATAAAAAGAATTCCCACATACACGCCGTGTATACCTAATTCCGTCGCATTCTTTCGCTCTCTTTTTTCTCTCTCTCTCTCTCTCTCTTTCTTTCTTTCTTTCTTTCTTTCTTTCTTTCTTTCTTTCTCTCTTTCACTCGATTATCTAATCTCTCGATAATGAAAGTAACGAAAAAAAGAAAGAGGGAAATAAAAAAAGTATAAAATTTTTGCCCATTAAAGGCGTCCATATCTGTTGTGTTCCTCTCAACAACGGGAGAGTTGCGCACAACCACTAGAAAACAATCTCGTGTACCTACACATATACACGCACACGAGTATTCGAGCGAAGCCGCCGTCGGGTGGGAAACCAGAGGAGTCACGATTCTCGTTCTCTCTCGCTCACTTTTTCAACGGCGGTGGCGGTCGCGCATTATCGTCGCGTCCGCGTGATGTGCCGTAATAATGGATCGCATTACGCAAAGCACATATTCTTTATCTCATCTCCGCTCGTTTCGCTTCGTCGAACCACCGCACACCGAATGCTTATGTGTACGTGTACATTTCATATGTGTGTGTGTGTATATATATGTGTGTGTGCATACAGAGAGACGAAGATCACGCGGCACGCTTCTTGCTTTTTCTTCGATTCTCCTTTTCTCTCAATCTCTTTTACAAGTAAACTGCAATGTATATATCTATGTATAAATTTGTATCTTTGCACAGATGTCGCGAGACGGAAAGTATAACGCGCGGGAATTTTGGAAAAATTTATTAGATCGAAAAGTGCCAAGGAAATTGTTTTCAAGAGTTTCATTTTGATTTTCGTGATACTTTTTATATTAAATTTTTTTTGTTCGGTTACGGCGCCTTCTATTTTCTATTTTTATCAGTTAATTGTATAATTATACAGCACCGTTTACGATAAATTTTAAATTCAAAATTTCATTTATGACGTTTATATCGGCTTAATTATAGTGAATTATAAAGTCAGCTGCAATTATAATAAATATTTGTACTTTTGATAAAATATGATTTGCGAATAGAATTAACCGATTAGTCAATCACGAGCATTTATCGAACGTTTAAAAAAAAATAGAAAAAAAAAACTCGAATGATTTACTATAAAATTAGAAACACTAATTTTAAGTAAATATTGATTTTGATAATCATCGGTAAATATTTACAAACTAAGTATGGCCGTACTTTGACTTCAGTCAAGGACGTATTCCATTTCAATCTCGTTCGATGATTTGGCAAAATTTATGAAGGCATAAAAAGAAAAAATAAGTTATATTATTACAAAATACTTATGTTATATATCAGCTTTTTTTTATTGAAAGCTCGTGTTTATTATAACAAAATATCGCCGTAAATCTTTTTTAACCCACGCACCTTTTATAGACGTAAAAGAAAAAAAAGAAAAAAAAAAAGGAGAAAGGAAAAAGTTTATATCGCAAGTGCCGCGTGTAACGTAATATTAAAAATCAATTTTATTTTTAGTCTCCCTTACGGCTAAAAATCACATAGGGCGATCGGATAACTCGATAACATCACTTTTTCCAACGAACTAACTTTTCCAATATTTTAACTAAGCGACTAATTAGTCCACCGTAATTCTAATAAGAAATTCCATCGATTTTCTCTCTCTCTCTCTCTCTCTATCTCTCTCTTGGCTCAATGGAGAGTAATTCACTTACTACTATTACTGCTACTGCTCGGCGACCTGCATTTTTTATCGAGCCCTCGACTCTAATTACATTGTCCACGATCATCGGTTATTTTCAAACGCATCGTACCACCGGACATACGAGATAAAGCGAAATAAAAAAAAAAAAAAAAAAAAAAATCAAATAAAGTGTAAAGCGTCGACGGTTACAGCACAACACCAACGCACAATATATATCCCTCGAGTTTGCCTACACGCGTAAAACGATTCGTGCGATGGCATAACGAAAAGGTGAACGCGCGGAGGTAGAGGAAAGACGTGTAGGAAGAATAAGTATATAGAAAAGCCGGGGGTGGAAGGAAGAAAGAGAGAAAGTGGCGGCAGCGGTGGTGCGCCAACGGGTTAATTACTAATTACGATTGCCGTGTAGTAGATTATAATCGGGCGGCTCTCTCTCTCTCTCTCTCTCTCTCTCTCTCTCCGCCCGCGGGATTTATCTGCGATCTAATTGCCGCGTAATTAAGAAGCAGCTTGAATTAATTATGCGACCGTCGAGTCCGCGAGTGAGCTGCCCGCCCACTCGACGGAATTTTAAAGGATCCTCTCTCTCTCTCTCTCTCTCTCTCTCTCACTCACTCTCTTTTACTCTTGCTTTCAAAAACACATGTATGTCGCGCTTTTTAACCGATATTATACCTCTCGTCTCATCTATAATTCGTCGCGTCGCGCTACAGTCGAGGTTCTTATAACAAAGCCGATCGTTTCCAATCAACTCGCTTCCTCGGAATTATTTTTTCTTGGTAAGCAATCTTTCGATTTCGATCCTTTCTTGCTTCTCCCCTATTTTCACGATCCGTTCACGATTGCCTTTTTTCATGTTACTGCAAGATGAGTCTAAAGTCGATATGGATATATGCGCCATCGGAAGGGCGAGACTTTTCTTGAGGACGGTTTCACGATTGTTAAACGTATTTTATAAATTTTTTGAAATACATATATGCAAAGAAATGATTTTTTAACTATCATTTTACTACCGCAAGAAAATCAATAGAGCGGTTAAGTTAAACGAACTACTTTTTGTTAAATTGCTTAATAAATGCAATTACGTCCTTCTTTAAATATTTAATAAAGCAAATTTACATTCCTTTAATTGTTACATCAGCGTAAAAATTTTTCATCTAATTAACCGACATTAACTTTTTAAAAGTTCATTCAAGGCTTTCCACATCCTTTGGTGTAACCAAGGAATCAAGATTTCATCATTAAGCATTGTTCTATCTTTCCATTCTCTTTAAAATCGGATAAAAGACAGCTATGAAGAATGTATTTTAATCTTGGCTCGCGATAAAAATAATATTTTACGGTAAGGTTCTTCAGAAAAAAAAGAGGAAAAAAGCAGAAATTTAACCGTAAAATATCATATTAAAGCTCACAAAAATTCAGCTGTCTATGAAAAATCTCATTTATAGAATAGTTAATGAGCACAAGTAGCTTTTTCAATTCCATTAATTATACAAAAGACAAAGGTATTACACACCGGCATAGTTTCCCTATATATTCCATTCAAAACCGAGAGAGAGATATAGACGATTCACTTTAAACTTTTGCGTTAAATTGAGTGACTCGTTCAGTGATTATATTTAAATCTCTTTCTCCGTCTAGGGTATAAAAATTATTGACTTTGAAATCTGTTTAAAAAGCTCAATAGTTTTAATACACGCTTTAACAACGCGTATTATAACTGTTATAAATCTGTTATAATTCATTTTTATAATATGTTTTATAGAAAAACAAGCAAATTTTTCATTTAATTAAATAATACGATTTGAACAATACGTGGAATGCTATTATTTTGAATCGTTCAACTATTGTAATTAATGTTCCATTAGTCTACTTCGCAGATTGCTTGTACAGTTGCGTCGTAATCAATTACAATTAACTGCCGTGTTTCAATACTTCATCCGTACTAATATCGACAAAAAAATTAATCCACCATTACTAATCTCCTATAAAAAAAAAAATATACCCTTGTATGCAATATTAATAACAATAATAATTCGTAAAAATGATATGTTTATTATTTTCAAAAAAGGAACAATCGATTAAAACATTCAATTACGTTCGCTGCTCTTTTTGTATTTTCAACGAGCTGACAGATTCTTATTATATAAACTAAATTGAAAAGTTATTGAGCGAACAAACGAGAGATTGAGAGAGGGAGAGACAGAGATAGAGACAGAGATTGCCTCGATTTAGCCTCGAAACCCTCTTCGCGTCGGTTGCATAAATGCCTTTGTGCAACGATGGAACCAGCAAACGGCCTCGGCGATTAGCTAATGACGTGCCGAATACTCTCTCGGCCTCGGTGCGATACCTCCGTTAAAAGACTCGCGTATTATGCGCGCTCTATAACTATTATGCCTTAAAAACGTCCCCGAGAGAGAAAGAGAGAAAGAGAGAGAGAGAAAGTGCGAGAAATGCAATTACGTTCTCACAACGATTTAGCGTGTACATAATACTTGTGTTGTCTTTTTATGTATTTCCTACGCTTCGCCGCGTGATAAAGTAAACGCTTCCCTTTTACTCTTTTACATCTCGTTTTGGAAAATATCCGATTCCGACTGCGTTTGACGCAATCGGCGCTTTTCTGCAATATCTCATAGCGATGATGCGCTCGTCATGAAGAGATACGAAAAAGAAATTGAGAGATAGAGTAAAAAAAGGGCGCGGATTAGCGCTTCTCTTATCTCTCGTCGTCGAGAGGAACTGTTTACAAAGTGGCGATGCGCTCGGCCGCGAATAAAAATAGACAATAACACCGTCTTATCGGTGATACGAATCGGAATGTTTATGCAAATGCCAGTCGCGCGTGCGCCACGCGGCGTATAAAGCGCGCATAAGCGCATAAACGACGATGCCGTCCTTCTCTCTCTCTCTCTCTCTCTTTCTCGCGGGTTCTGCCGTTTTAATTTAACGATCATTCATGTCTAATAATATCGATCGTTATTAAATTGAATTACAATATCTGTGCGCTGAAATTGCCGGACGACTGCGAAACTAATTGACCAGAAAATTATTACTGTCCTCCGAATCCACGGCCTTTTTTAGATATTAAGAATGGAGAGAATGAGAGAGAAACAGAGAGAAAGAGGAGTCGCCCGCGTGCACGTAAATCCATCGCAATTACAATACAAACGCGCAAAAACTACTTGAGTAAATACACACTAATTAATATTACCCAAGTTGGTAAAGTCTCTCCTTCCCTCCCTCTCTCTTTCTGTTTCTTTTCCTTTGGAATAGAGTATAAAAAGAGACTCACGGAGAGCTGCGCTCGCAAACAATCACTTCCGCAAGGAAAAACTCGGCGCATTAAGACGTAAAACTAAAGCGGCGAACGAAACTCGCGGTTGGAACGAGCAAGAAGGCGGGGGAGAGGAGTGAAAGCTTGAAAGAAAGACTTTTTTTTCCGAGGGCCACGAAAAATTAAAGCTCTAAAGTTCCCGCGACTAAAAAAAAATATACAGAACGGAGAACGCGAAATAAAGAAAAAAATAAATAAATAATTATAAACGAGCGATCTTACACTTCTGTGTCGTACCTTAATGCTCAAACATAGAATTGTGGTTATAAGAAAAGAAGAAGGAGAGTGAGAGTGAGAGTGAGAGTGAGAGTGAGAGTGAGAGAGAGAGAGAGAGAGAGAGAGAGAGAGGGGGGGGGGGAAGAAATAAGTCCCATTTTGCTTTCTTTTTCTTTCTTCAACTCGTTCGGTCTCGTTTAGTTTTATATCTACATTCCCGTCCGGGAACAGGAAGCGAAGCGAGTCAAGTGCGACTCCTGGCACTTGCGAGTGAGCGAGAAGCAAGAGAGCAGAGAGTTTGTCCGGAAACCCCTGAGCCCGAGTCCGGCTCTCTTAGCTTGTTGGAAAAAAGACAGAGAGAAAGATAGGGGAAGACAGAGGAAGGGGGGAGAACGTATACCAGCGGCTTTTGAATTAAATTGCGCCACGAGGGGTTGTGTCGCACGATATGTACATATATACACGCGGGGGAAACCGGTGCTTCTGCCCTGACGACTTGCACGTACCGAATTCCATACGCGCGCGCGCGCGTGTGTGTGTGTGTGTATGGTACGCGCTTGATGAGCGCCTTGTTTCATATGACCCTTCTTAAACCCGGCGCCCGAATGCGCGCCGACCGTTGTAATAAAGCGTTGTTCCGAACGAATGAAAAAATTATATATGCGTTAGGGGTTGGCTAACTTACTATGTCCATCAATTAATGTTGGGGAATGATCCGGTTGCGTGACACTTTTCCTTCTTGATTTTTTTTTTTTTTTTTTTTTGCTTGTTTTCGTTTTCTTCTCCCTCTCCTCCCCCTCTTCCTTCTCCTTACTCCCTCCTCTCGTTCTCGATTTTTTTTTTCGGTCAAAATAATGCAAGTAAATTTTAATTTGAATTCCACTGGAATGAATGAAAGAAATAAAAAAAAAAAAACTTTTTTTTTATTCTGCTTTTTATTCTCCTTCGCGTTCGGCATGAAATTTAATTAAACCTTGAATAAATATCTCTGTTATGAGCTTACTTTTTAACGCTTAAATAACTTTAGTATTATAAAGAAATTTATTTTTTCTTCCAATGTAAGCACGAGCAAATGTTTACTTAGCTTTTGAATTATGCCGATTATAAAACAAGCTCGATTTCTCTGTTTAATTTTAATTTACCGCTGAACTTGTAATTTTCAAAGTGAAATTTATTGTTAATTTCGAAACAAAAAAAAAAAAAAAAAAAAAAATGGAAGAAGATAATTTGAACAGAAAAAAAATTTTAAAAAGTGAAAAAAAAAAAAAAAAAAATTTCTTGAAAAAGAATCTTTAAGAAAAGTAGAAAGTCTTACCTTAAAGTTTACGGCAATTATCTTATTCTTATACGGTTAAACGTGTGCGCAAACTCAAACTACAAGAATTTTTGTAAGTAAACTTTTTTCTTTCTTTCTTTCTTTTTTTATTTTTTATAAAAGTAACCTACTTTTTATCAAAATTTTAATACGTATAGACGTTTAAAATTACACGCTATAAATAATTTATGATGGGAAATTATTTTTATTTTACGACGTTTAAATTAATCGCACGCTTCAATCTTTTTACATTACGAATCATGTTTTAATAATCATATTTCTTTCTTTTTTTTTATTTATTTATGTATTTTGTATTTTGTATTTTGTATTTTGTATTTTTTTTTTTTTTTCATTTCATTGATTAATTCGCGTTATTAATCAACGACTTCTAAATCTACTCGGCAAAGATTAAATAACACCGTCATAATAATAGCTTTAATGAAAGAAGAAAAAACTGTTTATCGTGGCAATTCGAATAAGTTCAAACGCGCGTGGCGAGCGATCGCGCATATAATGCTTTTCGTTAAATTAATTTGGTATTTGGTTGATCAAAAGAGAAACGGGAGAGGGGATTTTATTACTGACCATGGAATTGACAAAGAACTAATTTCGCGGTGGTCTAGATATAGATACTGTATACGTATTACATACGCATACAAGCAAAGCATCGAACTCGAGCGCTCGATAAAGTAAACAGGTTGAAATTCCGAATGAATACGATAAGGTTATATAAACTGCGAATAAAAATAGATGTATGTATATGTCGCTCGCTTAAAGTGACAAAATCTCATAAATTTGTATGTCTGCATACATATATGTATATATTTAAAATAACGATAATATAATTGCACGATAGCATTGATCACATAATTTCGGTAAACATTGTTGCTCGTTTTTAACGTGTTAGACATACATTATACGTCAGTCCGGTATTAAAATTAATATGTATCAGATAACGTGCAACGCTCGTTTAATAGTTACTTTTTTTTTTTCTTATTATCGCTTATGCGCGCGGTTTAAATGTTTAATTTCGAAAAGAGAGAAGGAATAAAAAAAAAAAAGAATCTTAAATTATTCAAAGTCTAATTTAAGACACGGCTTATAAATGATAATGAACATTAAATATACGACATTATAAACTTTACGCAACGTTAAAGCGACTAATTTACATCGGTGCGAACGCCGCAACGCTTCAACAACTGCAATCCTCCGGCTTATTACATTTTTTCCGCTATTTTCTTTCTCTCTCTCTTATAAAAATAAAATAAAAAAAAAAAAAAAAAAAAAAAAACCATCGCGAAAGTGGGGAGAAAAAGTAAAATAAAATAAAAAAAAGTATCCATAACCAGCCGAACACATCGCGATAAACATGTCAATAACCGGTGCACTTCGCTATTTCCCGTACGTACGTACATACTCGCTATGACGATATTACATTGAATCTCTCTCTCTCTCTCTCTCTCACTCTCTCACTCATTCTGGCGGCAATAACGAACGAGCCAGTGAATCTCACTCGGGAATTGATATATCGCGCGACGGAGGAGAGACTACGACGACGACGACGCCGCGGAAGCAGCGCACCGATATATACACGCACACACTCACTCACTCACACATACACACACCTGCCGTTGTACTGCACGATTCGTGACCCAGTTTTATATACCCTGTCCATGCGCCTCATGCACACATATATATATATATACATATATACGTAACAACACACTACTCAAAAGCGTTTGATGTTTCGCGAGACTTTTATCTCTCTCTCTCTCTCTCTCTCTCTCGCGCTCTTTTACTCCGCCTTGGTTTGCAATACCACACACGTACATATATTCCAGGATTCTTTTTTATTTTATTCGCGTCATTTTTTTTTTTTTTCTTCTTTTTTTTTTAGTTTAAAAGAAAAGCGAGGAAGAAAGCGAGTGTTAGAGATCATCGCTTTTTGCGGCAACTTGTACAAATATTGTGCGAACAAAGCTTTATATCTTAACGTGTATGAGCAAACGCGCGCTTACGTGTATATGCATAATCTCGGAGATTTTAGCTTGATTCTTTGCAGAAATGTTGTTTTATTTTTTTTTTCTTTCCTTTTTCTTTCTCCTCTTTTTTTTTTTTAGATGTTTCTTCAGTCCTTTCAATTAAGCTTAAGAGCTTTGAATTTACGTTCGAGCTAATTAGCCGTGTTGAAAATTTAATGTACCGTTGACGTTAAATGTTCAAATTCTTTTTTTTTTTTTAAATAAAAACATAAAAAAGTGTTTCTTTGAAAATAAAATTTTTTTCCCATTTCTTATTTTTCACATTTCCGAGTAATAATTTTTATTCACATCTAATTCTATATTAACGCGATTTATTTCAATCTCGAAATATGCATTTAAAAATACTTTTTAAATTATTTGTTTGACACCTCGGTATATCATTGGTGTAGGTGTATATGAATTTTTTTTTTTAGCTTCGTTTGCTAATAAAAAAAGAACAAAATTAACGACTGCTGTGCTTGTTAAAAAATCATAATATTAAATTTATATTTAACGAGTAAAAGTAATATCGCGAGGAAAGATAAAAACAAGATATGCATGCAAATTGACGATTAAATGAAATGTGTATGTCGCCATTCTGAGCGAAAAAATAATTCAACTTGATTTCTAGCATAAAAAAGAAATTATCAAAGTATCAATTACAAATTCTACTTTTTCTATTTTATTTTTAAAATTAAATTTATATCGATAACATTATTCATTGAGATAACTTCCATAATCAAACTAAAAAAAAAAGAGAAAAAGAGAGGGAGAATAAATGGAAAGAATGGGCAAACTTATGGAAAATATAAAATAAAAAAAAAAATAAAAAAAATAAAAAAAAAAAAAAGTAAAAAAAGTAAAAATTTAATGCCACGTCTAGACCTTCGCTTGAAAAGAGGGTTATTGAAGCAAGTTTGATCTTTTCTTCGGCGTTATCGATGTCCCCGTCGCTGTTCGCTAAGCCGTCTTTGCCTTACTCTCTTTCTCTGTTGCCGCTCCTCCTCGACTTCCTCGTTTCAAATTTCAACCAACGACGGCACTGCACCCAAACTTTAATAACTTCTCTCTCTTTCTCTCTCTCTCGTGCAGTGTAGGTCTAGACACGCTGGAAGTTATCGAGCGGTAAATACTACTTTTCTTTTTTTTTTTTCTTCTCTTAGCTCGTATCGACAGAATGTGATTGGTACGATTGCGTTTATTTTCGTACCGATAAAGTTATTCCGAGAGTAAATTTGTATGTTCCTGTACATCTTTTTGTACATCGAATAAATTCTTGTCAACATCGACAAAATAATTTTATTTGTTAACTGTAAGAGAAAAAAAGATAGAGATCGAGAGAGAGAGAGGGAGAGAGAGAGAGGGAGAGAGAAATATTTGAAATTCAAAATGCAAAATTAATCGAGTAAGTAAATACGATTGGAATAACTGTGATAAATTTAGTGAGTAAAATAGAAAGCGTAATAATAATTTATACGCCATGTGCTTAATTACAACTAAGTTACTCAAACGCGATGTTCATAATCAGTCGCGTGCGCTTCAAAGATTTAGCGCCGACGGGTTGATTGTTTGATTTCATATCAACTGCCACCGCCCCAAATAGGTGAACTCCTTGCTTTTTCTCGGACCGCGTTCTCACTTGTAATAGACTACATTATAGAAATCCGACCCTGAATTTGCGAGAGAAAATTAATGGTGACAAGCTCGCGTTAATGATTAATTGTATTATATCTTTTAT
This sequence comes from Chalcis sispes, assembly GCA_949987625.1. Taxonomy (NCBI): domain Eukaryota; kingdom Metazoa; phylum Arthropoda; class Insecta; order Hymenoptera; family Chalcididae; genus Chalcis; species Chalcis sispes. The sequence continues at coordinate 65,214,055 of OX465098.1, forward strand.
TAGATTGTCATTTGCTACGGTATGTGACGATGTGAGATAATTTTTAGTTTTTTGCTTAGTTTAAAACTTTTTCTTTTTTTTCTTTGATTCTTTTTTTCTTTTTTTCTTTTTTTACACATAGTTTATAAATCAATTTATTAACACTGATTTATCTATATATATATATATATATATATATATATATATACATTTGTAATTATAATAAGGTAAAATAAAAATTAACCAAGTAAATATTTATTAAATTTTGATCGTTGGATAATTATTCATTGTTTATAGTTGTTCAATACACACAAACACACATACACACACACATATACCGATACACGGTAAATATTTACTCGCGCAATAACGCGTTAATATAATTCTTTAGCCGCTTACGTATCGCACGCTAACGGTATCCTCCCACAGAGCTATATTTTTAATAAGACATTTGGCCCTCGAGTCATGATTTAAACGAACGAACCGAATGTTTTCCACTTTTTTTTCTTTTTTTGTTCCGTTCCCGCCTACGAAAGCTACGAGCATCAATTTTCTGGTAACTTCTTCTTCGCACGTGATAAGAATGATCAAACTTGTACTACAACTCTTCTCTCTCTCTCTCTCTCTCTCTCTCTCTCTCTCTCTCTCTTCTCTCTCACACTCTCTTTTTCTTTCTCTCCTTACAAATTGAGAATCTCCGTGCACGTGCTGAAGTCCCAATTGATCAATTTCGCTCTTTAATTTTTTTTCTCTCTCTCTCTCTCTCTCTCTCTCTCTCTCTCTCTTTACCCCTCGACTACCCCTTCCACGTCCCTCTATACTTCACCAGCGCCACTAGAACTGGCCGCGAGAGCAAACAAAAGCGCTCGGCTCGCTTCGCGCTGATAAGCTGAATCGATACATAATTTTCGAAATCCCATTTCGCTCGGGATTTCATCGTCCGGAACACGTTACATACGCGGAATTTTTATTATATGTAAGCGCGCAGCTGTACGCTTGAATTTTTCTCATTTTTTATCACTATTACTTTTATTTCATGAACGATTACGAGACTTTTAAAGTTTACCGCTGATCGTTGATTTTAAATTAATTGAATTGGGGATCAATGTCGAATTAGATCGATTATTTTTTTAACTAATCAAACATTTACGGAAGTCGATCAATGTGGTTCTACTTACGTTTTTTTGTCTCATAATTTTTTTTTTATATCAACTTTATTAAAAAAATTGTTAATATTTTAGTACATTTTTTTTTTTTAAACAAAAACAAAAGTTCTTGTATTTATAAAGTCATTGGAATTTCTTTCAATCGATTTCGTTGTTGTATCATATCGAATCATCGGTAGATATGCGTGAACGTGTATGTGAATGCACAAAAAATTAATACGACTGACCTTAATAAAATTGCGATTTTGTCAATTGTATTTATATATTGTTGACTACAATATACATTCACGAGAGTTAACATATCGCTTTCTAAGAGCGGAGCAATTGATACATGAAGCAGTTAAAATTGCTATTTACGCAGCTATAATTGAGCTTTTTATACGTACGTCTGTCAAGACGTACACAAGATAAAGAAACTTGTTTTCATTAAGCGTTCGGGAATAAGTGTACTATTAATTCTTAAAATACCAACGATTTATATTGCAATTAAAAATGATATTATTGACGATTAATTTATTCCGATATGTCAATTATGTATAACTTTTTAATAATTGCTATAATTATATTTGAATCGTTATTGTAAGCTTACACAGTTTCCGCGGTGTGTGGCATACCAGTAACATTAATATTAAAAAATTCATTCTACGAATAGAGAAACGAATTGATTTATAACAAAAAAAAAAAAAAAAAACTTTAAATATGATAGATTAAAGAATCACGGAAAATAACTAGAAAAAAGTTTTTCGCAAAAAAAAAAAAAAAAACAAGCGCATTAGATTTATTCGAAGGCAATTTCTATGATAAAGTTAACGTATCTCGAAGTATTTGCCAATATGGGAATACGAAACGGTAAACTTCGCTGGAGAATTAAATAGATACGCGCAATCGTTTAAAACGTCGAACATATATACCATTAGTATTATTAAATTCAATCATTAATTGACGTTAAATCGAGTCGCTGCTCGTGTATCGGATATACACATATATCTCTATCTTACCAAGTTTCTATCGTAAGCAATTATACAATTAATCTGAAATTTATAACGTTATAATTGACATATTTGAATATCGATGGACAATTATATATGTAACGTCGGTAAGTACACGAAATGGAAAAATTGAAGAGGAAAAGTTTGTTATAACGCGTATATTTGAATTTTGACTAATTGAAAAGCGACAAACGAATATCGACTTGGCAAAAAAGCTTCAGTTTTATTTCGTTACCAAAAATAGCCACATCGGTTCTCGCTTTTTCAACGCGAATTTGTTAATTTTCGCGCGCGAAATTTTGACAGCGCGAGAACAACGTTTCTTCTATATTTAGCCGCTCGATCATTGATGATGAGCACAAAATAGAACGATGCTACTTTGCTAACCCGTTTTTCTTTTTCTTTTTTTCTTTTTTTTTTTTTCGTTCGTTTCAAAGCAGTGCTGAAATTATGCGCTTATAAACGTCAATTATTTTTCTAATGTGTTAAAAAAATCGAGCTACCGATTGAAAGATCACAATAGTTTTTGTAACACATTATTAATACATTTAATTGCGATTTCGTTTACGATATAAATAAACAGTTTTTTTTTTAAATGGTTTAATATCTCGGTTTTTGTACAAAAAAAATGTGCATTTTAAATCTGCATAGAATTTTAATATCGTTAAAAAGCTAAGCATAATCAATAAATTATCTATTTTAATTTTTATCCGACAAATAAATTAATAGTTTATTTACTTATAAATTTAATAAGATTATTAAGATATGTAAATATTTTAATTAATGCATAATTCAGATTTAACAAATATATGTATATGTACACATTAGTAATTTACAAATTAAACGAAATAAAATATAACCTTACTTTAAATAATTCTGTGTTTTCCGTATCACATTAAAGCATAAACAAACGTAAAGAACGTTTAAGAATCAATAAACAAGATTATGTATACGCACATATATACGCTTACTACTCTATAACTTCAGCGAAATAAAAAAGAAAAAAAATACGAAAGGCTAATCGTCCTACATCTACAGCGAAGATAAATGAAAAATTAACATCATCAGCTTAATAATAAAATTAATCAGTTAACCGCACGTGCAACAAAATTAACGCGAGAGCGTTGAAACAATTTAAATAACACACCGCAGTACAAAGTGAATTTCCAACCTCAATCGAATCGCTTCTCTCTCAACTTATTCTCCCCTCTCAAAGAGAGGGAGAGAGAGAGAGAGAGAGAAAAAGAATCGATTCGCCTCCCGTACCCACACACACACACATACGCGCATAGGTATAAAAGAAAACGAGAGGGAAGAGCATCCGAAATTGGCGGTAAATCGCGCACGTACGTATAATACGAGAGCATAAACGAACGAGAGACAGACGGCACATTGGGCTCATAGCACTTTATTCACGGAACTCGAAATCGAATTAAGCATCGACATGTACAGATATATGTATATATACATACGTATATGTGCACGTACGGCGACGAGGGAGTTTTGCTGGCGCGTCGATCGACCGCGATAAGCCTCGTCGACGAGCACCGAGATATACACCGAATATAAGAGAGAAATATATACGTGTATACATAAACTCGTACAATACTTTCCTTCCCTTTCTCCCTCTCATGTTTTCTCTCTCTCTCTCTCTCTCTCTCTCACTCTCTCGCTCACGAGTTGTGTCGAGCGAATCTTCGGCGCGTCTTTTTTGCCTCGCGCACTCACAATTATCGAACTCCCAAAGGTGACGAGGACAGGATTAATAACGCTCGTTGTCAGCATGTAAACACGATGTTCGAACCATACGAAAATGGAAACTAGAGAAACGAAGATAACATAGAGTACATAAACATCCGAGCGAATCTTACAGTTTAAAATTTGTGATGACGAACGGTCAGGAATGTGAGACGCTTTTTTTTTCTTCCTTTTTCTTTGCTTTTTTCATTTTGTCATCTTTAAAAGATTTGAGCAAGATGGTGCTTTGGACGGATAAGGTACGCTTGTTATCTTTCTTTTTTTCCCTTTAATTGATGTGAAACAAGAGAATAATTTGTTTTGTGTGCGAATTAATATTTATCATTTTTTTTAACATTAAAATTACTATTATTATTATGAGGTTGATTTTATCGCGATAATACATCCGGTAGTTTTATCTCCCGTTCACTTAGTCATGTACGAATAATTATTATTAAATAAATAATTACTTGATCTGTTATTTTAATTAGTTTAATGTTCAAATTGTATAAATGTTTCATTAAATTATAGACGGTAGCTTAACTAATTGAATTAACATATACGTTAAATCCGTTAATAATTCTAACATCGTAAATTTTAGAAAGAACGAAATAAATAAGTAAAAATGTTATTTGCATTCAAATATTTATATGATGTATAATGTATAGCTCTTAGTTAATACATATATATTTCAATGTAATTTCACGTTACAGCCAATAATAATTTTAATCATAAATAAACATGATTAACAGTTATCGTACGTTGTATCCTTATTGATACTTCTTTAAATTCGTTCGCGAACAAAGAAACGTATTTTTTTTTTTTGTTTTTTGTAAATTAAAATATAACGGATGCAATTCGCAAGCATCACAATTCACCAACTAAACACATATATATCCATTCCTCGAAATGCCATATCTTATCGAAAAATTTCGTGAACATGCTTAAACGAATTTGCACAAGATATACGTAGACGGTAAGCAAAGAGTAAGCACGAAACTGCACATACGCACATAATAATATCGCGCAAACTGCACACCACTAACCAACAAACCCGCATACCAAAACGTCCCAATCCGCAGGATTCCTCAACTTCAACGAGGGATAAACGACATCCCTCCGTCCCGATCTTTCGCAACGACGAGGAGACACAACAACGGCAATCGTCGTTGTCGTTCTCGTCGCCGTTGACTCACCCGCGTTTTAACCGCAAAAATTCACTCGACTGTTCTGTTATAATCGTCGCCGCAATATTTCCACGCGAAAGTGTCGCCTCGTTATGCGCGCTTTATCGCGTGCGCGCTCTCTACCTACCGCGACCGCGTCCTCGAGAGCCTTATACCTATACGAACACACACACACACACACGCACGTATGCGCACACGTGTCCATGTATGTGTATAAGTACAGTATACGAGAGAGAGAGAGAGAGAGAGAGACTCGTCTGACGTCTCTCTCTCTCTGCCCCTTTTGATAAGCTCGTCCGCAAGAAACTAATTCCTCGTCCTCCGCGTCCTCATCGTAGTCGTCGGTGTTAGTGGTCGTGAAAATGCTCTACGTAAACCCACGGCACACACACACACACACTCACACGCGCGCGCGCGTACGTACGTACGTAACGAAAACGGTAGGCGCCTGCGCGAGTCGAGTCGACTAGCTGCTCGCAATCGCATCCAAAGCGCCACACGACGGCGCGCGTTTTACCCGCTGTATGTATATAAGAGAGCCACCAAGTCCTCTCTCCTCCTCGGTTCTTCCGTCCCTCTCTTCTGCCACACCGGAATTAAACGATTAGTCGCGTGGATTCAACGCGGATTTGGAATATTTTGGTTTCTGGATTATGCGAAAGCGGATGGTTTGCGCGTTCCTTTTTCTCCTTTCCTTTTCATCGCGTTGCGTTGCCTTTATACGCGAACTTTTTTTACGCGAGCTTGTTGAATCGGATGAGATATTATGCGCGTATGAGTACGTGTGTATGTGCGTAAATCATTTGAGATATTATGTAAGATTTTTATTTTTATGTAATCTTCATCGACAATTTTGTTAATGAAATGTAATTATGTAAAAGTTACGCTTGCAAATAATATTTTACGAAAAAAATTTATCGTTTTTACAATGAAACGATTAAATATTTATTTGCTTAAAATCCAATTTCTTATTCAATAAAAGTCAATGTTAATAATTTATTATACGACCACAATTTTATTAAAATTATTCATTGTCGGATTTCGAAAATAAATAATTCATTCTAATATAGGCGTTATGCATGTAATGATATTATTATTCGATAATTAATTCAACATAAACTAGCTTCGTATCGGTTTTGTCATTGTCTTCGTACAATATTCATTGTTTCCCGGTATATTATTAAAACTCGAGTTCTTTAATTATTCTTTTCAATCTGACGGAGTAATCGATAAAACAACCGATCGTAATAAAAAAAAAAAAATGTCTCTTTCTTTTTTACATATATAAAAAGAGAAAAACAAATATTATCCGATCGTAACAAAACGTTTCGGTTATTAAACGACAAAAAGTTACGTGTATATAATACACTTACGGAGACGCGTGTAATGACAATAAGATTAACGACAAACCTCGCGTTCATCGTATATACATACATGTATATCGCGTCGTTTCCCTGTAAGTACCGCACTCGCAGAGATATACGCAACCAACACATAATCATAGGTGATCGTGTTAGACGCCAGAAGGCGGAATCGCGCCTTTGTAATTTTACCGATTTATCTTTGTATCATACCGTCGTCGAGACAATTGGTTTCGACAACTTACGCTTTATATCATAATATTTATATACGTACAGCGTCGAGCGCTTGAAAAAACTCGCGCGCGATATGAAAACATACTCGCGTACTTCTCTGCAGTTTAATGGAACTTCAATGGATCGTGTAACGTTTACCCGTTTCGTTGGAAAAATAATTGATATCGAATAACCGACAATAATGATGTATATATATGTGTGTGTGTGTGTGTGTGTGTGTGTGTACGTCCGAAAAATGATTCGAAATGTACGAATACGTTTTATCTATGTGATCACAAAAAAAAAAAAAAAAAAAAAATATGCATCGAAACAGTTGTTTGTACATGCGATGAAAGTATTACCGCATTATTTCATAGGATTAATCTATCGAGAGGATAAAATTTGTTATACTTTGTGTTCTCGATATCAGAACGCGCGTCACTTAAATATCTCATCGTTATTGAAATAAAATTTTTATTTTCTATAACCATTACGGAATTTTTATCCGTAAATAAAACATTATTTCACGATCAGCGCGATTTATTAATGTCGCGACGGTCTAGAGAGCATCGAGCCACTTGTATTTTATTTATCGGTTTAATAGCGATAAAGATTAATATTGTGGAAAAACACATTTGATACGCAAAAACCGGGAAAAAAAAAAGGGCTTTACGACTTGTTGCAAGTTATTTAATTTGCGATGTACACCGACGATAAAAAAAAAGAAGAGAAAAAGAAAGGAAATAAAAGAAAAAAGAAAATAAAGGGAACAGAGATGGAACGTCTAAAAGTGTAATATATTCAAATTGACCGCGGCGAACATGAAAAAGCTATCTATGTAATTTATCACTTTCGTCCCGTAAAAGTGATATCATTATGCATATGCGGTTATTCATTTTTTTTTTTTTTTTTTTTTAAGTGCGGTCTCCCTCTCTCTCTCTCTCTCTCTCTCTCTCTCTCGATCCCCGTTATTCCCTAAGATAGAAAATATAATGCTAAATTATCTATCCGAAGCTTGTGTTGTATAGTTAATACATGCCTTACTCTAATTTTATAAACGCGATGAAAGCACATAATGACACATCCCATTAAATTCTTACAAGTGAGAAAAAACTTTACTCGGGGATTAATATCGCGTGCCGCGCGTGTAAAAATTTACAACGTTTAATTAAAACTCCTCTTTTTTTCCCTATTTCTCTCTCTCTCTCTCTCTCTCTCTCTTCCTTTATTATAAACAGGGTGATTGCACTGGTTAAACGACGATACCGACAAAAGTGAATAACCGTAATGTTATAAAATAAATAAATAAAAAAATATATAACTCGTATTTATATAATATTCGTATGGAAAAGCACATTCGAGAGTTTACAAAAAATTAATAACTTATCGAGTCGAACATCTCTGTATAATAAAAAAATAAAAAAAAAAAAATAATAGTATCGCGTAACTCGATAATTCGATAACTTAAGCTTTTAACAGAAGAATTATCAGTATATTATAGAAAAAATTCGCTTCTCATTTTTTCTTTCTTTACGCTCATATTTTTCCCTTTCTATGAGCATTCGAACATTTTTCTTTAACACGCGAATCGTTCACGCGAATGTACGTCGGATGAGCAAAAGTAAAATAGTATATGGAATTCGAATATTTTCACAAATGCAAACAATCAATAATAAGCGTGTTATCAATATACGATTCATACAAGATACATAAATATATATAGATACGCGAATGAAAGAGGAATTGAAGTGGTAGAGAGGCGGGAAGGGGGAAGAAAGGAGACGGAAAACGAGGTTATTTGGTCGCGTAAACCGTGCGGTAGCAGTTGGCCTATATACTTAAATAAGTCACACTCTCTGAGCTCTCTCGGAAAACGACAATGCACACATATACATATACACGCAGACACAGACACACAAAGAGACTTCCACTCGACGGGTAGGAAACTTTCGACGAGTTCCGCTTAGTGTTTCCAGTAACGACGCCGGCGTGCAAACACCAGAGAACAACGCCGTCGAAGATCGCTCGTTGGAAAAGAAAAAAAAGAAAGAATAGACGCGAGAGGTTAAAAAGGTAGTCGAGAATAAAGAAAAGACAAAAGAGAGAAGAGCGAAGAGAGAATGCGAATTAGCTATGCGCCGTACACAACGAGATAGAGAATGAGAGAAAGAGAGAAAGAGAGAGATAGAGGGAGAGACTCTAGAGAATCGTAACGCGCGAACGATAAGCCTAATTGGACAAATAGCCGGACAAATTAGGCATCTCTCAGCTCGATGTGTGCACGTGTGTGTGTGTGTGTGTGTTTGTGTGGGTGGGTGGGTGTGTGCGTCTGCAGCCTTCCATTCTCAAGCGAGAAGCGAACGAGCGAGCGAGCGATCGATCGGCTCTCTAGCTATGATCGCCCTCTCTTCGGACTTCCTTTATAGCTCACGATTCACTCCCACCCACTTGGTCGTTCGTTTGCTAGGTCTCTTGTTTGCTAGAACAAGAGTGAGAGAGAGAGAGAGAGAGAGAGAGAGACAGTATACTGGCTGTGGCCAATCTGTAGTATATAGCAGCGGTATCCGAATCCTTGCGCCGATCAATCGCTTCTATCTTCTCTCGCGAGGGACTTCGCTTACGATTATTTCTATGTAGGCCACAATTCGGAGAAAATGGACTCTGCGGTTCATACAGCACACGCTGCAGGTGACGAGAGGAATACATTAGCCGTTACGAGAGATTCGATTTGCTTTGTTGAGCGCGTGCTTTAAAAACGAGGATATCATTTTTAACGCGTTTACGATATAATCCGCGTATTATTTATATGTATCCGATCAATGTTATGTTATCGGCAAACGTTCAATCGCTATTTTTACAAGACGGTAATAAATTTTACGAATTCGACGTACGTGAAACTGGTTTCGAAATACATTACTTCCGTTACTCATCCAATGCCAACGGCTGATAATGTATAAGAATTCGATTGCAATCTCTTTCTCCTCGTTTTAATCGTAATTGTACAAATTATAAGCTCTAGGTTAACACGCCGCTTGAAATTGTAATTTATCATTGAAACTATCTCCGTTATTTAGACACGCATAGAAAATTAAATAGAAATATTAAATTTGTTACGGCGAATGATAAATGTCCGAACTTTTTTTCTTTCTTTCTTTCTCTCTTTTTTTACTCGAAATTAACTTTTAAATATATATGTGACGGTTGGCTCTCTTTTACGTCTACTGGAAGAAAAAGAAGAAGAAGAAGAAGAAAAAAAAATATTTCGTGAAATGTGCGTTACACGTGACCCGAAAAAATAGTACACGTAGAATTTTACCAAAGAAAATGAAAACGTTGATATAATCCGATCTGACAGGTCACGTGGATATTATATGCTTCGAAACGCATTCTTGGCATCGAACGTAAATATTTTATGAATGCCCTTACCGTATAGACTTTATATACTTTATAGAAGAGAATTCCTCTCTCTCTCTCTCTCTCTCTCTCTCTCTCTCTCTCTCTCTCTCTCTCACAAAGATCAAATATGAATACTTAAATCTAAATACGGCAAACGAATCTTTATCGATCCTTGAACGACGGGAATATCGAATGCGATCTCTTGCGAGGCAAATTTTATTTTTATTCTAGCTCATGTATCATTGATACGATAATCTATTTTTATTCGCAAATTACTCAATAATCAAAGAATTTATTAATCATCAAATCTTTTAGGCAATGAATGTTTCATACATAAACGATAAAAAATAAAGCAAAGAAGGTTGTCTGGATACGTTAAAAAGTCGAAATTGTCACACGACGCGCACCGCGCTCATACATTTAACATTCGAATTCCGTTTTTTAGCCCAAGGCTAATACCATAAAATAGCAGTCATTACACACGAATATAACCTTTTTCACCTACACGCGCGCGCGCACGCACACACGAAAGAGCGATTCGCACGGCGACTTTCATTCGCGTAAGCTTATACACAAGCGATGAGGACGTTAAGGTATAAAGAACAAGAAGAAGAAGGAATACAGGCCAGGAGAGAGGAACGCAGCGCGCGTCGCGCTTGTCAATCGTCGAATCGCACGCGGCATGTAACCAGCCGCATTTTCGAGCGCCTTTGCACCGCACTCGGACGCTTACCGTCTCTGTGTATATCCTCAATGCACAAGTACACACGCGCACGCTTCGTTGCGTACACGCGAATACAAAGGTTCAAAGGGGGCAAAAAAGAGCGACGTTATTGCGCCTAAATTGTGTATGTGCACGTATTGAGAAAAAGTCTTGTGCGCGCGCCTTCGAGGCGAAAAAGAAAGTGGAGCACCGGCTACGTATAATACAAGTCTCGCGCGACCGGCCTTACACACACACACACACATGTATGTACGTACCCAAAGAGCGAGAGAGAGAGAGAGAGAGAGAGAAAGAGAGAGAGAGAGATGTACTCAAACAAGTCCCACAACGGCGTTTACACGTACGTATATACAAGCGTACAAACTGCTCGGTCTTTTCGTGACATAACGCCATCTCTCTCATCCTCGGCAACGTCGAAAGGTGGTGGCGGCGGCGGCGGTGGCAGCGGTCGGCAATCATGCGCGATTTGTCGCTCGAGCATGTGCTACTACGCGCCGTCCCCGCCACCGCCGCCGCTGTCGGCTCTCCTCCGCGACTACACCTACATAGATGTGTGTGTGTATACATATAAACGCGCCGAGTACTGGCATTACACATGCGCACTGCAAAGTGTATATCGTATACGCGTAAGAGTAGGTGTTCAGACGCTTATAAAGGGAAAAGGATGAGAGAAGAGCGTGGAAGGGATGGATAGATGGATGGATGGGATGAAACGCACGTATAGGAGGTGATTAAAAGGCAGGATGATCGCGTGCGTAGGCACGCGCACGGGAGAGAAATTTTAGGGATTCGAGGCTTCGACTAATGAGAGTGTATATCGGCGATTTCCCTTTTTTTTTTTTTTCCTTTCCCTCACTGTCTCTCCCGGACTCTCCCTTTCCCTCTTGCTCGCTAAAAACGATCGCCAAAAAGGGAGGAAGGAATAATAGGAAGGAGAGAGTGAGAGAGAAAGAGAATAAAGGTAGACGTGGCAACGCTGCACGTGCGCGCGTACCGAGAGAGTTTAGTAGCCGCAAAGCCGAAAGCCTGTCCCTCTCTCTCTCTCTCTCTCTCTCTCCCTTTTCCCCAGAGCTCCTTCTGTCTACTGTCTCTTTCTATCTCCCGGACCCAGGGTACGAGAAAGTAAAGTGCCGCCACGCCACCGTCCGTGTGCTGCAGGAGGAACGTGGCACGCGAGCTTTTCCTCGTTTCCCCGCTGGTCTCTCTCTCTCTAAGTGTATTCGTCCGTGTGCGTCCCCTCCCTACTCCCCTTCTCTCTCGCATTCGTGTGCAAGAGTAACGTCGCGCGATGCGTTCCTGCGATATTCTCCTTTTCCCTCTCCTGGGAGAGAAAGAGAGAGAGAAAATGGAAAAAGATAGGTATGGAAATATTTGCTGTTAGTTCTACCGTTCGAACCACCTTTTCTTTTCTTTTTTTTTTTTTTTTTTTTTTTGTTCCCTCTCTTATCCTCCTCCTCGTTCTCCATTTTTTCCAAAGCTGTGAAATATCGGAAAATTTGCACTTTCCAAGCGCGAAGACGCCGCTTAGACATTTCACCGTTGATTTCCGGCTATATTGATTTTTCTGCACTCTTGAGCGGCTTTTCTTGCCGCCTACGTTCGCAACGGTGTTTTCGCCCCCCTCTTTTTTTCTTCCTTTCTTTTTTTCTTTTTGGCAGCGACCACCGCGACGACGAATACATGTACGCGAACGAGAGAGACCGATCGGACGATTGATAATTGCCGCTGGAAAAGTTTTTCTTTTTCGAGTGCCTTTATTGTTCGTGCTATATATGTATACACACAAGGGTATGTTATTCAAATTTATTGTGATTGTGTTTGTTCAGTACAAACGATTGAATATCCTTTTTTTGTGCATTCATTTACTGTGCTGCTTTTGAACAACGTTTTTGTTAAAAAAATTAATTTTGCACTATATTTATAAATTATTGAAGCTACGAAGCTTCGTTACATAATTATTTTAGATGTTTATTAAAGAAATCTAATTTTAAAATTAAAAGTCGATAGTATACGATAATGTGTATGGAGTAAAATTTAATCATTTACTTGGAATTTAAAGCTATATTTCTGAATAAAAATTAATTGCGATTATTCAAATAAGAAACTTATGGAATGTTTTTTATACAAAACAAAAAATGTAAAATTTACTTCATTTCTCCAACCGTAACGTAATTAAACTTTTAAACAAATAAAGTAAAACGGCAAGCTGCGGTATCGCGTTAAATAAATTGAACAAATTATAAGTCGCCATAAACGTAAGATAATTTAAAGCATCTGAAAAATCACGTTTCAATAAGTCACACATATACATTACGCTATCACGAAAGTAATCTGATAGTTTCATGTTCATAAGATAATTTCTTGTTTACGGTAGCTTTAATATTTTATCTACATTGCAAAATGATCTTTCGTCATTTAATACATCGCTATAATTATTTCACGAAAAAGCATTAACTTACAACGTTGAAAGCGAAATATCTGTTATACATACATACATACATACATACATACATATATATTTTATTTTTCTACCATCATCGTATATGATATTTTTTTTTCTACCATCATCGCTGACCAAAAAAAAAAAAAAAAAAAAAAAAAAAAAAAAGAATATGAAATGAAAAGTTATCATGCCGTTATTGTATCGAGGCTGCATTCGATCACCGAAAACCAATAAAATATGTAAATAACGGCGGTATATACAGCGCGAAAGATTTTAATAAAATAACGCCTCCGCAAACCGTTTTTATTTGATCTGATATTAATTCTATAAGCTCTTTCTCTCTCTCTCTCTCTCACACTCTCCCGGTGTTTCAAAAGCTAATCCGCGCTCGTATAAACGTTAAAATCACGCTCTCTCTCTCTCTCTCTCTCTCGGTGCATTATAAAGAGCGACGATGCATTAGACGCACGCAAATTTATACGCGATAAGATACTTCCCATTCCCATTGTTATCGGCATTATTCGCGATTAATCTCTCCCGCGTGTATAAGGATACATCTATGTGTACACGTAGACGCAAAATTGTTTGCGCGGCTATACATACATCGCTTTTCTTCGACAAAGCACACGCGCAATAACAAAACAGAGTGGCGGGCGTTATCATCCGGTTAAATTTTTTTTTTCTCACACTTACTAAAGCTCTAATTATGCTTTTTTCTTCTTCTTTTAAAAATTCTAATGTACTTTTCGCAATGCGCGCTAAATCTTTTCTGTCTTTCTCTGTCTGACTCTCCCTCTCTCTCTCTCTCTCTCTCTCTCTCTCTTTTCTCCCGCGAGCATTACACGAGCGGCGATGGCGGCGTCTGGGCATTTCTGTAATCTGATAAGCGCAACCGTTAAACCGCATTATTCAATCTGATTTCCAGGATTGCCGATTGACGGATTAGCACAGTGCCGTGTTTTCCAATTGCTCGCTCCCGTTATACATTTAGTTTTTCTTTTTTTTTTCCAACCAACGTTGAACATTTTCTCTTTATCCCTTTATATTTCGCTTGCTATCGTTATTTGTTAATATATATATGTATATATATGTGTGTGTGTGTGTGTGTGTAATATTGGCGTACTCTCATCGGAAATCAAAACTCTATGTCACCGATCGCGATTATACCACGCATGAATTTTCGCGGCACTAGCTGTTATTGAGCAAACTGTGATAAATTAAAAATAAAAAAAAAAAAAAATAAAAAAAAGAAGAGAAAACGCGTGGATAGAAAAAACTTTATACATATGGTTTGCAAACTACTCCGCTATTATTGTACACTTTAAGGAAATGTAATTGTTACAGCTGTAGAAGCAGGAATTTGTTACGAAGTTAAATGGTTCACCGCGATGCTTATAAGGTAAAGAGAAAACTTTCTGGATAAAAAAAAAAAATTTATAAATAATTCATAAACGTTGTATGTAAGCGCGTTCGCAATGGTACGTCAAACTGTGTAAAACACAAAAAATATTGTTTTATCGAGAAAAAAAATCCATGAATAAAACTATGAAAAAATTATTATTTTATTCAGTTTTTTAATCAATATATAAGTTTGTTTTTAAAAGTCAACCGCATTAAAATATTTATTCATCGATTAAATATTTTATGTGAAATGTTTACCTTTTAGTTAAACTGCAAATTACAATTTTCAATTCAAAAAGTTATATTTTTAAAGTATTTATTAATGTAAATGTATACCATGCTCTGTTTAATTTAAATATCTTTACTTAACTTTTATTACTTTCATTTACACGCGACAAACAATAATTCACGTTAGTTTAAAATGAGCATCGGGATTGCGGCAACGCGAATTCTTCGTTAAAATATCAATTTATAAATGCAATAAAAGTTTCATAAAGACTAAAAAAAGTGCTTTTTCAGTTTATTTTTTATTTTTTATTTTTTTAATTTATTTTTTTTTTTTTTGTTTTGTTTATTAAAATAGAAGAAAATAAAAGAATTCATTTTTCAAGCGTGCGCCCATCGGAATATCAAAACCGCCACAAAACACAGAGAGAACCAGCGCGAAAAATCTCAGTGGGATGCACCGGCGCGGCCAACGAGGCACGCAACGTAAAAAAAAGGAGAGAAAAACAAAATGAGAGAAAAGCGACGAAAACGATGTGTGTATCGAGTGCATAGACCTTAAAAATTCCGTAGAACAAGAGAACGAGGAATATGTATATATATATATATATATATATATATATATATATATATATGTATGCTAACGAGCGAGTGGAAATACGACAAGGGAGCCATCAATATTCGCTCGCGTAAATTTTTCATAACCCGCAAAAGCCTCTCTCTCTCTCTCTCTCTCTCTCTCTCTGTACAGGTCTGTACAACAGCCGATAGGGCGTCGTGCGCTCTACCGCAAAATGCGCGTACATACGTATACACATATATAGATATGTATATGCGCATATACATGTACATATATATGAGCGTATACAGGGGGACGCGCATAAAAAAAGAAGGCAAAGAAAGAACGTCGAGGCGGCCAACGGGCCAAAGTCACGAGTGTGCGAGAGAGCGAGAAAGAAGAGCGAAAAACATCTCGCTTCCAGCTGTAGATGGTAGACAGCGACGAAGACGAAAACGACGACAACGACGAGGACGAGAAGGAGCAAGAAGAAGGAGCAGAAGGCCTTGCGTCGCTCGCGCGCGCGTTCCTTCGGTCAATGTCTTCTTCCTCCCTTCTCTTTCTCTCTCTCTCTCTCTCTCCCTCGGCAACTTTTTCAATCCCTCTTGCTCGCTCGTTCGCTCGGCTCAGTCTATCGTTCCTCGAGGCTCGATATCATCCCCCTCCTCGAGACTCGCCGCCGTTCTCTATACACCATCTCTATACGCCGCGCCACTGCTACCTATACACACGTACACACAGATGCACACATAGGACAGCGTGCACGCTTCGAGGTTGTGTACGTACGTACGCGCGCGAGCGCGTCGTCGCGTACACGATGGGAGGGAGACTCGACGAAGAAGAAGGAGTCGACGTGGAGGAGAAAGAGGGGAGAAACGCATATACACGCACGCACGAGGACGCGTTCTTTCGCGCACACCTTGACGAGATACCGCGAGCGAGCGAGCGAGCTCTTCTCTCTCTTCTTTATAGTTCGACACACGGCGCGCGCTTCGACCGTTGCACTCGCTTTTTGCCTTCTCTCTTTCTCTCTCTCTCTCTCTCTCTCTCTCTCGTCTTCGCGTTATATACCTGTGTGTATACGTATATATGTACGAGTGAGACCGTCCGACGTTTTGTGTTAAAGCGAATCTTTTCTCTGTCTCTCTCGTGCTCTCTTTCTATTCTCCGCATCTACCTATACAACGTGCTGGTGTAATGTGTATTGTGCCGCGGTTTTATCGAGTTTCGGAAGAATCGCCGCCGTAGCCGCTGCCGTCGACCCGCCGATTTTTACCGAAGGGTGAGCGCAACAGAATCAAGAGTGTAACAGAGTGAGAGAGAGAGAGAGAGAGAGAGAGAGAGAGAGAGAGAGAGAGAGGGAGAAAGTACCGACCGTTGCTACCGTGGAACTTCGAGGTCTCCGAGCGTCGCTTACTGGATGTGCCACGATTTTTCTGTGCAGCTCAACGAGACTCTGTTTTGTGTTTCTCCGTGACCGTCTGTTGTTCCGATTGTTTTATCGTTGCACACATTGTGTCGTTTTAGTTTTCTTTATTTTTTTTCTTTTTGTTGCTACATTTATTTTCGTTAAAAGTGCAAATAATATCGGTGTGAATAAGAAGAAAATTTACCAGTTCGAAGCTAGCGAGTGAATTTGCAGTTGCTGTTTTCAAGTGTATTTCCGATTCGAAGATATACATTTTCCTTCTGTATAATTTTTAGAACGAGTTTGGCTCGTCGAGCGCAAATAAAAACTCGTAAGTCTTGTTGGAAAACTTTGTTACCCCGCAAACACATTGTCGCGCGAATTATCGAGCGTTCGTTAACATCAAATATCGTCGCTTTGAAAGACAAATTTATGAGCGCGAACCTCGACGTAATTTAATCCCATAAAGGAAGAAAATTTATTCACGGAATATTTTATGTCGTCGACGATAATAAAAATGAAAAAAAAAAAAAAAAAAAAAAAAAAATTCACGCAAATCGAGCATAACGCGAAGGAAAAAGAAAAAAAAAATCGATGATTATCTTTTGCCGCGGATACTTTTTTGAACAAAGTAGGTCGTGTGTGCATTTTTAAAAATTTTTTCTCCTTTTTTTTTCGCTCCTCCTGCCGTATAAACCTACGGCTACGTTATGTTCTTCTTATTTTTTTTTTTTTTTTTTTTTTTTTTTTTTTTTTTTTCCACAAGTGGGTCATCGGATAACCCGTGTCCTCATCGAGCCAAAGACGAGCACGTTCGTTATTTTCACGTAGCGATTAATTATTCAATTTTTCTTTGCACACGAGAATGCACTAATTCCTGTGCGCTTACGCGTTTCGGGATCTTTTTCTCTCTCTTTCTTTCTTTTTCTCTTTCTCTCTTTCTTTTTCTTTTTCTCTCTTTCTTTTTCTCTTTCTCTTTCTCTTTCTCTTTCTCTCCCTCTCTCTCTCTCTCTCTCTTGATTCCGTCGTTGTCTCGTACTCTCGACCTCCCCGAAGACGAAACACGTGTCGACGAAGGGGAGGGATGTGGAGAAACTTTGAATAGAACGTGTGCGAGTGAGATTTTTTTTTCCTCGTTCTCTGAATTTACTGCTCGGGCGATTGTAATGGAGATTTTAATGCGCCGAATGTTTTATAATCCCTGGTGTTATTGGAGTTGCTGCGGCTAAACTCTCCCTTAAAGTAGCCATATTGTAATCTTAAATGAGTTCGGTGTATATACAGCTCCTAATGATCTTTGTATTCTTTAAATGCAAAAGCGTTTACGTTATAAAACACAATCATCTTATATTGCTTTATATAGAAACGAGATTAATGACATCGTAAAACATGAAAATTACGTTCATTAGCAAGCATAAAACATAATCATCTAAGATTACGTGTTAAAACTTTAAATAGAAAAAGTAAATCTTCTTTCCAGACGACGATGATCGAATTCTCAGACGGGCATTTTTTAATCATCGACGCTTTAAAGTGCAAATGTAACAAACGAACCGCGTTGAAAAATTAACGCGGGTCTTATCGCGTACTTCAACATTTTCTATCCAGTTGTATACCCAATGAAAAATTTCTTCATCAATTGTCGTCGATTAAAAAATAAAAAAGATTTAAAAACCAGCCGAGAAAAAAAAAAGAAAGAAAGATTATATCGATTTCCATTTGACTTTAAGCTTTAATTCGCTTACATAAGGTATCGATAAATGCGCGCTCGTGATCCGAGAGTTAGAGATATTCGAATAGAACGCGACGATAATGAGATTAAATCCGAAGATTCGGCTTCTCTCGGTGTGTGCGTATGTATGTGTGTGTGTGTATCTGTTTACGAAGAGACATTTCGACGCTTTTCGTGGAAACTGTAATGCAATTAGCCACCCGAAAGAATATTTGTTTTGACAACGTATAATCTTCTTAATCGAATTATTATTTGGTTATGTATCTATTGTATATACATATATATTTAACCGTAAATTGATTCTTGCATCTGAATTAATCGATTAATGCATTCGACCCGATTAAATATTTGGATAAATTTTATCCGCTATAAATATACACGCCCTATATCTTAATAAATATTTGCCTAAGTACAATTTAATCAGTAATAAATCTATTTACCAAGTATTTAAGTGAATATTTAAACTTTGGTTTTATTTTAATTAACAAAATTCGCCTTAATATTAAAAGACGATATTACTTTGATGTTGCTTGCTTTATCAAATTAATAAGAATAAGGACTTTGTGGAGTTATGTTTTTATATTTAAAACGAACGAAAAAAAAAAAAATTAATATTGTTTAAAACGATTTAAAAAGGTGCAATTTACATGTTTAAAGTTTTCTGTTTACAACGGATAAGATACCAACTTTGAAATGTAACTCCACTCTTTTGCATAACTCATAAAATACTAATATCGAACAATTATTTTTTTTATTTTTAAAAAGAGAGGGAAAGGGTAAAAATACTAGCAAAGAATAAGAATAAGAATAAGAATAAGAATAAGAAGAAGAAGAGATAGATACTGTTGCGGATAACTAACTTGTTTGCATTTGTTTTCTGTAATTACAGAGTGCAATAAAACTAGCCAGCAAAAATAACTTCAAGAAGCTGCATTCGTTACTGTCAATAGCCGACGAGAAGCCGAAGGTGGACACGGGACAGAATAACCGGCATAACGACCACCACATTAAAAACCACTTTAAGCACAACCATTACAACACGCATAATTCCATACTGACACCCTCGACGCTCAACCAGGTAATTCCCTTCTTCTCTTTTATTAAGCGCAATCGCCTATCGGAAATATCGAGTTTAAGCAAAATACGCGTTATCTCCTTTCTCACTCTCTCTCTCTCTCTCTCTCCCTCCTTCCCTCCCTTTCTCTATCTTTCTTTACGATGCAAACAATCGATTCTCAAACACATTGCTCCTTATTTTTATCCAAGTTCGTAAATAATTTAAATTGCCTCTATTAATTCAAGTAAATTGCGTTACAACTTTTTACTTTCGCGTTTTGAAAATCGTTTCATCCTTTTAAACTCGAGATTTTTTCACTTTAAAAAAAAGTAGTTTATTAACAAACAAGAAAAAAAAAATAAACAAATAAAAGGATTTAACATAGCGCTAATGGTATTTATCTCGTTTCATTAACCCTGAAACATGAGATTAGAAATGGAAAAATAATCGGGGAGTGAAAATTCATTAATTTGCCGCGCGAACGATTTTTCAATCAACGAGTCTCTCTCGTTTCCATACCTTCAAAACCGAAATCGTATAATTTCACTCTCTCTCTCAATTCGCATGCTCTAAATCGACTACTACCACTACAAGCTATTAAATCACGATTATTTTTTTTTTTTTTTTTTTTTTTTCTTCTCTTTCTCTCATTCTTCACGACAGGGCCTAGATGCAGGCACGAGCGACGACAGCGGAAGAGCTTCCGAGCAGTTGCACGGTTCTGGCATCCCGAGGGACAGCCAGGACGCCGACAGTTCCAGGGACCATCTCAGCGATGTAAGTCCTAGCGAAATCATTAATAAAAACATTATAATGTATAACACGTGGAAAGGGAAAGAACTAATAATAACAATAATAAAGACATAAGTGTGAAAAAAAAAATATATATATATATATATTGTAAATATATTTTAAGAGAGGCACGCACGCGCTATTTCATTCGTCATTGTTATCATTGTTTTTCGTTAAGACTTTAAAAATTTTATCTAGATTTTATTGTTTTTCATTGTGGGTAGATTTTCAATACATACATATAGTTTTAAAAATCATTCATATTGTGAACGTAGAAATCAAATTCACCTTCATTTGTATAGTTGAGCGATTATGCTTAAAAGTTTTCATCGTCATTATACCGATAGAATTTTTAATTAAAAAGGTGTCCATTAAGAAACATACATTTAACAATTTATCATACAATGTACTCATCAAGCTGTTAATAGTAGAATAAAAAAAAAAAAACAAAAAAACAAAAAACAAAAAAAAAAAAGCACGCATTCATGTTTAAATGTCGTTCATTCGCATTCAATTGGCAAATCATAATTTCAGTGTTCTTGTTTTGTACATAAACGTCGCACATTACTTTAGAAATTCATATCAATGGAAGATGGTCGTCTCGTAGTCGTTGTAAAAAAAAAAAAAAAAAACAAAAAAAAATAATAATGAAAACAGAAAAGTCAACGTTTATCCTGTACGATGCTCAACGAAATTTAGTATACTTTTATATACGACAAAATTCAACAAGTTGCGAAGAAGAACGCATTAAATTAATTAACAAGCACGCGAGCGTGCTTTTAGCGAATGTTTAAATTGCCTATACATAAAAAAAAGTAGCTTCTTTTTTGTCTTTATCTCAGTTGCTCTTTTTTTTCTCTCTCTTTTTTTTTTCTATTTTATTCAACAACTGCCGATAATGAAGTAGCTTAAAGATAAACTTTAATAGTAATTGCGTATACGTAAAAAGCATGAAAATTTTGCTTCACAGGCTAGCAGTCATTGCAGTTCGGGTAAAGGTTATATCGTAAGTATTTTCGTTTTCTTTTCTGGAAAAAAAAAAAATATATACACATAAATATATAAAAATAGCAGAAAAAAAAAAAGAAACTATAAATAAGTTGTCGTTACGATTGCATTAATTAATGTAAAGGGGAAAGACAAAGCACGATTATTAATTTCTTTACTTTTTATTCCACAGTGTGATAGTGAAGGAGAAGACGATAAGGTAAGAATTTTCACATGAACTTCCTTTTTTTTGGAACAGTAGATAGTGTTACTCGTTATATAACTCGCCACTTTTTTTACAACTTCAATTTCATCTGAAGCATTTCTGCTGTGAAATATTAATTTAAAATATTAAAACAAAGATTCAATTAATATTAATAATAAACCATTTTTAACACTTTCTACAATGAAAAATTTCCTGTCAAAACGATATTCATTACTGCATAAATGAAACTTATTTAACTTTTTTGTTGCAGAACTCGGATGCGGAATCGATACTCTTTGAATCTTCTACCCCACCACCCCTTGCACGTAAATGTAAATATTACTTTTATTTATTTCAATTATATTTTCTCGGAATTAAAAAATTCGTCAAATGTTTCACTTTATTGTTTTTTTCTTCTATTTAATGTAAAAATTTCAATACTGTGTAAAAATTAAAAATTAAAAGAGCAAAAAGTAATTAACTTTTTGAATAAAAAAATCAAATTAATATTGAATTTTCATTTTAAAAGAACCTGTTGACGTTTACTTTATTGTAAATTTTTTAACAATTAAATATTCAATGAATAATTAAAAGTATTAAAACGAGTTTAATTTTATTTCTTTACTTTTTGTTTGAAATTTAATTTTCACGGAAACCAGAATTAAAAAATAAAAATAAATTAAATTTTTGCTTTTTGAAGTTGTCAAAGCTTTACAATTTAAAAAAAATTAAATAGTTTCAAAGCTTCACTTAGAATAAGATAAGGATAAAGAAAAGTAATAACAAAAAGTAATATTTTTAAAATTCATTCGGATCTAGTCGTAAAAAAATTAAAAAATTAATCCTCGACAATAATAAAAAATAATTAACGTTTAATGTGATTTTTATTCAGACGAGTTGCCATCTTCTTCACCGCACGTGCTGCCTCCGGCGAACGGGGCGGGAGGATCGCCACCAGATACCGGCGGCCAGATCTCGAATCCTGCGACAGATGCCCCGGCGCCGATTCCTCCTCCTGTGCCTGCCACCGCGCCAGTCCCAACGGCGCCCAGTCCTCCAAGTCCAACGTTACCTCCCCACATATCTCAAACGCCCGTAAGGACATTTTATATTTTAGCTTATTGTTTATATATTTAATATTTATACGAGTAGCTTATATTACATTGTGTACTTGATATTTATACTTTTCATAAAATATGTACATAACAATCGATTTGGAAAAAAAAAAAAAAAAAAAAAAAAAAATTGAAATATCTCCATATCAAAAAGAAAGTAAATGATTATTAAATGATATTTTTAATTGCTAATGTAGTTCCTGTCATAAATATAGTTATTTAATCGTAATCGTTACAATTTAAATATTAATGACATACAAATTTAGAAAATCAAGAATTTTTTATCGAGCATATATTGTATAAATACCAGTATCGGTAGATTTATCCTTATTTATGCAGAGTATTTAATTTTTATATGTAAATTAATGCAACTAGTAGTACAGATAAAACAATACCGTTTACATTTGCACATATTTTTGAATTAGATAAAATCTTTACTGTCAAAGACAAGTCATTAAATGTGTGATATTTTTTAGCCGTAATCGAAAAATACCGAAGATTTTAAAATGAAGTTTTACCCACTCGAAAGAGAACCAGTTGCAATTTTTTTACTATGTATAATCTGTGAAAAGTAATTACATGAAATTAATTGTGTCAAGGCGCAATGAAATTGCAGTTAGCATTCTGACGCAAGTTTGATTTAACGCGTGTTAGTAACTCGATTATTGTTAATTGTTATTTCATTATCATCAATTAGCGTTAAGTCTGAGCCCTAACCTATAATGTGAGAACTACGAGGTCCATTTAATTGTTTTATTTTAGATTAACTTAAAAAGATTTTAATTATTTTAATAAAAAATTTGCTTTTTTTTTTCTAACAAATTAATGAATATTTTATCGTCAATAATTTATTAAAAAATAAGATTCATAATTATACATAATTATTTGAAAAAATAAATATACATTCTAAATTCTCTATAATATACTTGATAAAATTATTCAAAACTTAATATTATTTATTTTTTGTACAGCAGATGACTAGTCCGCTAGCAGCGAATCCACGTGCAATAGCTCCTCAGCAGCGGCCGGTTTCACCGGCTTTACCACCGCCTTCGCTCTGCCAACAACAGCAGCAGCAACAACAGCAACAACAACAGCAACAACACCTCCATCAGCCCCATCAGCAGCATCAGCTCCATCAGCCTCATCAGCTCCATCAGCCTCATCAGCCTCATCAGCCACATCAACAACATCAACAACATCAACAACATCAACAACATCAACAACATCAACAACATCAACAACATCAACAACATCAACAACATCAACAACATCAACCACATCAACAACATCAGCCTCATCAACCGCATCATGTCCCGCAACCTCCACAACCACCTCAACCCCTGCAACAAGCTCAGCAACCTCAACCGCCACCGCCGCAACAACAACAGCAACAACAGTCCGGTCTCACACAGCAGCAGCAGCAGCACCAGCAACAGCAGCAGCAGCAGGTATCGCCACCTCAACAACAGCTGCCGCTACCACCGCCGCCGCAACAGCAACAACAGACGCCGCAGCAGCAACAGCCACCGCCGCAGCAACCACCACCACAACCACCTCCACAGCCGCACACATCGATACCCGCGCTGCATCCACCCAATGTGCCCCTTGTCTCGTCGTCGTCGCACACAACGTCTCCCGCGGTCGCGAGCCTCGGTGTAACGCCGGCCGCGCCGTCGAATGGCGCCGCGACTACGAGCTATCCGCCGCCTCTGCCCATGGCTGCGTATCCTCAAACCCAGCCGTCCTATCCGCCGCTGTATACACCCTACGCCGCGTTGAACCACAGCCCGTACCTGCCGCCCGCGGTGCCCTCGCCCTCGCATTCGGCCTCGTCACGCACCGACATTGTGAGTACCTTTCTTTATTCATATATATTTTTGGGTATTGTTTCATAACTTCAGAATGCAATTTATACTTTTTTTTTTTTTTTTGTTAAAAAAATTGTATCTAATAATATAATAACAATAGTTTATAAATTTTTTTGTTCGACGATTTTCTCGCATGAACGATTTTTCAAATATTTATTTAAATAAGTCTGGAAAATGTTTTCTAAGATCAGACTATTAGGAAATATAGTAAAATTAAAAAATGTTAAATACTTGCTCATTTTAAAATATTTATTTTTAATAAAATAAAATTTAATGTACAGCGTGGCAGCAGAGCATCCCCATGTACAAACCTAAGCAAGTCAACGATAAGCAGTGCCGCGATGAATAATCACACCATCACCAACAGTATAGGAACGCCGTTGAGCGCGGCGACGACGACATGCGTCTCGACGGTGACAAATACCGTAACGACCGCCAATACGATAACGCACAGGGATATAATGTCCTCTAGTTTGGCTGGTAGAAATAATAATAATTCTCCTAGAGGACATAGTCCAAATCGAGAGCGTGATAGCTATAGGTGAATAATTTATTACTTTTCATTTATTTTTTATCGGTATCATTTAATATTAATTGTTTTTATGATTAAATACAATTTAAACAAACTTTATCATCGTAACTAATTTTTTTTTTTTTTTTTTTTTTTTTTTTACAGTAGTAATGTGAGCAGTCTTAGTAGAGGCAGTATAACACCGGTTAGCGTGCCAAATACCTCCTCCCCGGCCAATTCTAGTCTACCTGCGTACTCAAAGGCTCCAGGGTGGATTGGGTAAGATAAATTTTTCTAAACAACGGAAATTTTTAAAAACTTTTGAGACAAATTAAAATAAATAATTTTGATTAATTGGTATTACGTTTTTTTTTTTTTTTTTAGCAGCAACACATCGTCTCAATTGTCACCGGCAACGGCAACGTCAGTGCCGCGACCGACTCCACCGCCGGTGCCGCTGGGTTTGCATACGTTCCCACCGCCGATGTTCGCAGCGCCGCTGCCTCCGCCAGTCTCTAGCGCAAGTCCGCATACTTCCTTGCCTTCGCTTCCTCCACCCACCACCAACCCTAATCCTTTCTCTGCCGAGTCGCTGTTCCAAACGAGTAAGTAGAACAAATATTTACTGATGTTTTATATCTTAATAGAAGTGGGCAGATATAATTTCATTTAAAAACCTCTTTCTTAAATTTCCAATACATTTTTTACATTATTCTATTACACTTATTTATAAAGAATCGTAACTCGCTCATCTCTTATTATTATTAAGAAACTAAATTACTATTTTAAATTGCAGAATCAAAAATAGGGGTGAGCCACGTGCCAGGACCAACGGATCTGTTACGCCGTGAACTGGATAATCGATTTTTAGCTTCGCATGACAGAAACGTCAACAATCTCGGTCCACCGCCGTATCTTCGGACAGAGATGCATCATCATCAGCATCAACACACACACGTTCATCAACACACAACGCCGATATTGCCGCCTCCAACGGCATCAACGCTCTTTCCACCACCAATTGTAAGTAACGAAAAATTATATCGATTATTTACACAAGCAATTTTATATATATATATATATATATATATATATATATATATATATATATATATATATATATATATATATATATATATATATTTTTTTTTTTTTTTTTTTTTTTTTTTTTTTTTTTTTTTTCATACAAATTTTAATAAAATAAAGTGGTATTACAAATTAATTTTATTAAAGTTCAAGGACATTCCAAAGCTGGGTGGAGTAGACTCTCCATTTTTTCGGGGGAATCTTAATCTCGGCAACTATTCGAGTTTTAGTACTGGCCTTCTTCATCCTGGTTTAGGGCCGCCTTCTACAACATTTGTACCTCCAAGTCACGTAACGTCATATGCACCTACGGTAATATCACAAAATTTTACTTTTTTTTTAAAAGAAAAAAATGTTTAGACTAAAAATGATGTAGTAGTACTTATAAGAATGAAAAAGTAACGAAATACAATACCGAAATTTTTATTCTTAAGTAACTTTTTAAGGGTAAATAATTAATAATTTCGCTTGGGTCTTTATACTACAGAAAACTGGAAAATGGAATGCAATGCACGTCCGAATAGCCTGGGTAATATATCACCACCAACAAAAGCAACAGGCGGAAGCCAAAGCTGGCGGTGTTGCGAATAAAACAGAATTGTTGAGACCGCCGGGTCAGCTTTTTCAAACGGGTCCAGCGGGTGCTTTAGGCATGAGTGCGCCCACATTAGCTCCACCATTTTCTACGGCTATGCAAACACATCCACCTGGTCCACCGGTCTCACACTCTGTTGGCTTCCTCTCTACGCCGTCTTCGCATTTAGGTATTTAATAATTTTTGCATTTTACACAACTTACATAGATATTATTTGTAGACAATTTTCACAAAGTCTGCACAGTCATTTTACACAATATAAAATTATGAATATTTTTAATAGGAGCTGGAATGTCACCTTTTGGAAGGTACCCACCAAGTTTTGTAGCTGCAAATCCAAACTTTCCAAGCCTTTCAGGATTTCCACCTGCAAGAGATATACCACCGCTGGCGGGAATTAGTTCTGTTCACGATCCATGGAGAGGGTAAATAAAGCAATAATTCAATTTTTTATATTTTTGTTGTTATTATTGAGATGCAGCTTGTAAATAATAAATTAAACTACAAACTAGCGATTACATATGATTAAAAATTAATTTGTACGCTGAAATTTTAATAGATTGCAGCGTGCTTCTGGAGCCTATCCACCAACGACCGTTGCTTGGAGTTTGAAACCTGAGCCACCTACTATTGATACGAGGCGAGCCGAAATGGAAGAACGCGAGCGAGAACGCAACCGAGAGCGCGAACGTGAACGAGAACGTGAACGCGAACGAGAACGCGAACGCGAACGGGAACGTATAAGGCGAGAACGAGAACGGGAACGTGAAAGGGAAGAGCGCGAGAGAGAAAGAAGAGAACGTGAAAAAGAAGAGAAACGAAAGCAGCAAGAAGCAGCTGAACGAGAACGTGAAAGGCGGGAAAAAGAACGAAGAGAAATGGAAAGGCGGGAGTTGGAGCGGGAAAGGCTTATACAGCAACATCATCAGCAGCAACAACAACATCATCAACAAAGTAGGCAGCAACACGTAAGCAGGGATAGGTCACCGCTAAGGAACGGAGCCAATCCTATGGATGGTGCACCCATGGTCAGGGTAAAAGAAGAACCAAGAAGTAAAGATGACGATGTTGTTATGTTGACAAGGGCACCGCCACAAGGGCCACCCGCACCCCAACCTAACACCTTACCAGATCCGAGGTATATAAACTTCAAATTACTAAGTAGATTTGCTAAGAAACAATAACATTAAAAAAAGTCATTAGAAAAAAAAAAAAAAAAAAAAAAAAAAAAAAACAAACACAAACAAATAATTCATATAATATAAAAATGATAAACCATTAACTAAAAGATCTAGAGTTACTTTAAAATTTTTTTTTTTTTTTAAATAGAGAAAAATACGAATTACGTAATGACCGTGTGGAGCTACAAAATATGTTACATGACACTGAAAAGTGGATAAGGTTAGTATTAATTAAACATCTAAATAATTACAAATTTTTTATATAATTCTATTCTATTTGATTTAAAATGCTAAAATATATTATACATTTCTAGGTATCACCATACGCATCCGCACGCTTATTTGCCAGGTCGCCATCCTCATACTGTACCTGCTCCGCACACAATGGCTCGTGCGATGCCAGGTCTCCCTGGCCTGTCGCATCCCATGCAACACTTTGCTCCTCCGCCGACGGCTCCTACCGCAGCTGCAACTCAACCTACTGCACCTCCCACGTGGCCAGCCGATCCTTACCGTGATCCCTTCAGGTACGATACGCTGCCACAACTGCGCTACAACCCGCTTATGGCGGCTGCCGCATATCGAGAGGAAGAAGAACGGGCTAAGCTCTACGCTGCGAGTTACGCCCCACCTCCACCGGCAGTCGGTAGCCTTAGAGGGAAAGATCCGAGTCCGGGACCGCTGAGCAACCTACATATGCATCATCGAGCGGGTCCGGGTCCCGGTGCGCCTGGACCAGTGCCTGGTAATCAGCCCCAAGTCAGGCAACTCGAAACGATGGTACACAACGCCGCGGACATGCACAAGAAGGAAGACGCCTCGCAGTCGCGATGATGCTGCCGAGGACAGAAGTGGAGCGAGCCTTCTTGAGGGCTTTCTTCCGAGCTCGCTAAAGCGATTATACGGCGAGTGACGAGAGGCCTATGATAAAAAAAAATGAGGCAGTGGCTCAAGGGGCACTCAAGAAATATAACGCGCAACTTTGTACATAGAGAACTATTATATATTGCTGATATTTATAGAGATTACGAGAGAGGGGAAGCAAGTTGTGCAGTACATTTTTTCTGTTTCGTTTTTCGTGATAAAACTCTGCTAATGCTACTGGTGTGATGGAAAGAGGAGTTGATAATATAAAAAAGAGAGATGATTAATGAGAGCGGAAGAGAGAGAACGAGACATGAATCGTTCTTAGAGTGTTTATTTTGCTGCGGTAGATAATCTGTAAGTGTGTGAATGATGCTCGGTCTGCTTTTTTGACAGTTATGTAAAATAAGTCGCATTCGACAGTTGCGTTTTTAAAAAATATGTTTATTTGCTCGGTGTTAGATTTTTAATTGCTGCGATGAAATTTGTAACGGTGTATTGTGATTTTGCTAGTAAAAGTAATTACTTCGACAACTGAACCGACGTTTATAAATTATCTGAAAGTAAAAAGCTCTTTTGATCACATATGTACATGTACTTTTTTGATATACTTAAATTTGATTAAAAAAAATTGCGTAATTTATTTCATTTAAAGTATTTCGGTGCTATGTAAATTGGTATTCATACATTTTTAATCGTGTTTAAGTATTTTAAAAAAGTATCTCATAATTATAAAATCAGAAGATACTTTATACTTACGTCAGTTCATAGTAAAATACAATAATTTGTAATACTATAATAATAATATTAATAATATTAATATTTATTGTATGCAATAAAATCAGCATTCTACCGAAAAATAATATTATATTCAAATCAATGAAATTGTCTGTACATAGTGCATTCTAGTACATCGTTACACTTTTGTAGTAGTAATTTTGTATATACAATCCTTCATATATAAATATATATATATATATATATATATATATATATATATATATATATATTGCTTTTTAAAATAAAAACAAAGTGATTTGTTGAAAATAAGACAAATGTAAAAAGTAAGAAGGGTGTATTTTCACAACAAAAGTGTTGTTACTCTATAAACATTTTTTCGTAGTAAAAAGACTTTTGAAAACGTAAAAAGAATTGAAAAAATATCTAATTGTTTTATTTTGATTTGGTTTATCATTGTACTTGAGCAATGCATATATATATAATTTTTTTTTTTTTTTTTATTTTATTATTTTTTTTTTTTTTTTTTATTTTTAGTAATGACAGATTTAGAATCACAAAGAAGAAAAGCTCTTTAAACAAAGAAACGAAAATAATCATTCAGACTGATTTTATTATAAAGACGACTTTTTCATTATAAATGAATTGTAAGAAAAATATTATTAATTTTTCAAATATAAATATTCAATAGAATTATTGTATATATTTCATGATTTCATAAAATTCTTGTAAAAATATTTTTGTTATTAAAGTTAATTTTATACATAAAAGCGGTATCCTTTAACATATAAAGTTTGTCTATTTTTGTAAAATTTATAGATGTTCTTTATATGTTGTACAACTGCTAAGTGATATGTTAGCTTTACTTTCACTTTTGTTAAAATGAGACTATAAAATATCTAAATATAATCGAATTAAATCAATTGTTTTGTGTACAATTAATTTACCTATATTCAACAAAATGAAATTGAAAGATTGGACTATATACGAAATGCTTTATCTGTCAAAATATTCAATTTTATAAAAAGATTAAAATCGAAAAGTTTATATATCACTCATGAAACAGCTTTCGAATGTGACTTGTTTTATATAATATTCAAAAATTAAATTACGCCTTAACAAATCGCGATAGAATTGGCAACCGATAAAAAAAATTTAATAAAATTACTAATCTAATCACCTGAAAGAATCTGCTGTTTCTTTTTCGTTACAAAACCTTATAAATTGTTAGTCTGGAAAATTTTCGTATAAACAATTAGTAAGGCGTCTTCGATAATTTGTAAGAAAAAACAAGCATTTAAGAGTGATCGTGTCCGTATCGAACGTTGGACTTTTATGGACGTGATCGAAGGAAGAAAAAGAAAAAAAAAAAAAGAAACGTTCCTCTCCCTTATCCCGGAAAAGTACGTAAAGTATATAAGTGATATTTTTCGTCTTTCATTTTCAAGTCAGCGACCGAATGGAAGAAATTTGTGCTTTTAACTTTGACGTTTCGTCTCTCTTAACACAAAGCCAATTCCAAACGCTAAATAAGAAGCAAGCATATAAATTTAAAAAAAAAATGAAAATGTGCAAAAAAAAAAAGACTTAAATATTTTATCGTGTGACATAAAAAAAAAAAAAAAAAAAAAAAAAAAAAGAAAAAAGAAAGAAAGAAAAGAACAAGAAAAGTGGTGGAAAAGCGACGTGGTTTTTAGGAAATTATAAGGAGCAACAAAAATAAAAAAAAAAAATAAAAAAAAAATAAAAAAAAAAAAAAAATGAATCAGTGCTACAGTTCTCGCTGACTGCCAGCGACGCTGCGCAAAAAACTGTTTGTCTGTCTATAGCGATTATAAACTTTATTCGTAAACGATTATAACTATCTGCGTACAGTTATAAATATCGTGTGTAATAATATTAATTAATTAACGTAGAGAGAAAGAAAAAAAAAAAAATCATAAGAATACAAAAAACCGACATAACGCGAGAGATGTAAGATTGAGAGATGCTGCGCTGCGTAAAAAAGACATTTTTTTTCGTTTTGAATGGTCTAAGGAGAGATAAAAAGCGAGAACGCGCCTACGTATTGGAATTTTAGGAAAATAAAATGGAAAACAATGAACTGAGCGGAGAATAAAAATTAATAAAAAAAAAAAAAAAAAAAAAAAAGATTTTCGTCGAAGCGATTATAGATTTCAGTCTCTGACGCGTCACTCGACAGAATACAAGAGTTAGATAAACGAGAGCGTGAGATGCAATGATAATGCAGAATGCGAGAGAAGGGAAAAAATGTGCGTAAATGCGTTGAGAGAACGTGAGAATGTAGAGGAAGAAAGAGAGATTAGCGAGTAAGAGATGAGAAAACACGAGAGAATGGAAAATGAGAAATAGCGCGAGAGATTTTATTTAATTATTTATTTATTGACAGGCATCGAACACAACTAATCGAATCTCTGTACATATATCGCTGACGCGTCAAGAGAAAAAGATTGTAGTAGAATGTAAGAGGAAAAGGATAGGCGAGGAAAGAGAGCTCGATTGGTATGATATTGGCTCTCGTTTCGTTGATGTAATATAAATTGTAATAGGCAAATTTTATGTTCCGATATAGACAAGACTCAATTTTTCGCCGAAGATAGCGGAGCGAATCATAAAGGAAGTAAGAGAGTGAGAAAGAGAGAGAGAGGGAGAGTGTGTGTGTGTGTGTGTGTGTGTGTGAGAGAGAAAGAAAGAAATAGGGCAAAAATTAGAAGGAAGCTGTGAGCGATCGATTAAAAGAGAGCTCTGGACAATTTCCTGTGATATATTTAAAGCAAACCGAACGGTGGAGTAAAAATAATATGTGCGAGATATAATACGATATTAAAAATCGTGTAACTCGAAAAAAAAAAAAAAAAAAAAATTTTTAAAAATAAATAAATGAATAAATAAAAAAAAAAAAAAAAAAAAAAAAACAAACGTTTTGGAGACTCTGCAAACTTTCTCTTTGATCGCTCGAGCCTTACCAGATAGAATCTACGATCATAAAAAAACGAGAAAAAAAAAAAAAGAAAAAAGAAAATTTCGTCGTTGATATGCCCATGGCTTGCATCGATTGATTTAGATTTGTAAAAGCCAACGACGCATCAACGGCTGGAATTGGCATACGTCAATTGAGAAAAAAAAAAAAAAAAAAAAAAAAATAATAATAAATAAAAATAAAAGAATTAGTTTGAAGGAACTCCCGTATACTTTGTACCTGGTATTTCGTTATACTATCGATCAAAACTGAAGAAATATTCCGGGAAGAAAAATTTATATATATTTCATGTACAAATTATATATAATTAGCTGAATATTCGCAATCCCCTTCCTCTCTCCTCATCCCCACCCCAAAGCGCCTTTAGGGGACAGCACTTATATACTATATATAGTATTTACGCTGTAAATACGGACTAAAGCCCAATTTGATTCACCTTTCCTAATGTCTATGTACTTTATAATAACCGGGGAAGCGAATTATATAAATTATACATGATCGTGTATGGATTTCGTCTCTTTAAACTATGTGTAATTGTATATAACCATATGTAATTATATAAATTTTCTTTCCTAGACGGTGTAGGAAATATACATATTATACATATATAAGAAAAAAAAAAAAAGAAATTTGTCAGACGTTACGAGATGTAATTATTATTATTATTATTATTACTATTATTATTATTATTATTATTTTGACTGCAGCCAATTTTTTAGCTGTTATATAAATACATGTTAATTTTTCGATGATTATTCGTTTCTTATACGTATTTCGCAAATATAGTATAAGTTTTTTTGAAATAAAGACGCGAAGATAAAAATAAAACACATGGGACGTAATAATAGTGTTTTCTCAGTATGGTTCTATCTGGATTCCTTCAAATAGCCCTTAAAGATATCTGTGTACTTGGAAGATGGACACTTGAACCGGAGAAATTCTTCCTACGCGTGCCATTATCAATCGGCGATTAAACGCAGTCACTCGGATAATTCCTTTTATTTTCCTCCTCGTTTTTCCGATTCGCACAGCTCTTAAGATAAAGAAAAAAAGAAAAAAAAGAAAAAAAAAAGGAGAAAAATTAATGTTGTAAAGTTTGCGCGAGCGATAAAAGGAGAAACGGGGTGCAGTTGTTTATATTATTTTTCACAACGATTTGCGAACCGAACAATGTGCGTCATTCGAAGAACTGTAGATATTTTTCATCGATGCAGCTGAAAATGATTAACAAAAAATGAAAAAAGAAAAAAAATGACAAAAAAATAAATAAATAAATAAAAATAAAAAGAAAATGAATTAAAAAGAATTAAAATAACGGAAAAAATGAATTGCAATGAGATGCAATGGTTCAGTTTTTGTAGATACTGAGAGGATGCGACAAAGTATAGAGGAAGTTTTGTGTGAATAGGTTTTTTCTAAAAATCGATGATTCTTTGTAAAAGGGTCGAATAATCATAGTTTCTATCAAAGTAGCAGCTCAATGTCTTTTGTATAATACCTTTCCTCGAATGTTTTCCATAATGTTATATTGTTTTTTTTTTTTTTTTTTTTTTTTTTTTTGTAAATAATGAAGCTTATTAGAAATAATTCTTGTTTACAAACTTATTTATTTTTATGATTAGTTTCATTTTAATTAATCTAACAAAATTACAATTTCACCCTATCTTTCATACATTAATTTTCCATTGTATATATTTTAATTTTTATCTATAAAGATTTTAACTTTACTCGACAGAAAATTAAAGAAAATATACACATGAAACGTATTCCAATTAAAAACTAAAAGAAAAAAAATTAATATTTTTAAATTCTTAAACGCTATTTAGACAGTATATCTTATTCTCTCTCTAAACATACTTTAACAGACATCAGAGACTCTTTCAGGTAAAAATTGGTTTTCATTGAACAATCACATTACAGAAAGTGTGGTAGAAAATTTTCTTCAATACTAAAATAACACACATGGTATTTGTGTATAAAAACAAAGAAAACGCATTAATCCTTTTAATGTTGTTATATATTTATATTGTAAAGTCGTGTCTTTCAAATAGTAATATATGTGCCAAAAGTGTCTCAAAAAAAAAATCGACCCTTTTGGCTCGTTAATGAGCTTAATTAAACCTTTTTTTTCATCTTAGAACTAAAGTAGGGCTTCGTTAGTTTGAAACAAACATCGTTTAATTGCTTATATTTTTTTCTTTTTTACTTATTCTCTATAAAAATGATTGACGGGACAATTTATAAGCCACAATTATCTAGTAAAATTATTTATTAAATGAAAAATAAAAAAATTAAAGGAATAATATCGAATGGATACTTTTGATCAAAAGTAAATAATGATTGAGCGGTTTGAAAATCATAAATTTTTTATTTTGAAACTATTTTAAAAATAATAATTTATTTAAATATTTCAACAAATGGACCTTAATCAATACGTATTTAATACGCAGAAATTCCATTTGAATTATAAGTGATATTAAATATTTATGAATATTTGGTAACTAAATAATCGAAAAATTCAAATATTGTGTTAATTAGAGAATCAGCCGCAACAGTTAATTAACTTAGATCGTGTAAAAACATTTCGTAAAAGAAACTTCATCCGTGTGTCACAAACTAACGAAAGCGCCCTACCGTTTCTCTCGTGCAGAAGAAACCAATGACTCTTCCTCCGTGCGTGCTCACACAAGATCACTCGGCGAAAATCCTCGTCGCAATGTGTGAAAATACATTCTTATGAAAGAGGTAGTCGACGGCGTCGGCGAGAATCTCCTCGCGATAGCTCGGACACGTTGGCCGCGCTCGTTATCGCGAGCTGCTCGAGCTGGACCTCGTGTAGCGTCGGTGCCGGTCTCGTCTGGAATTGTTGATCGGCGACCTCGAGCGCGATCGCGGCCGACGCCGAGGCGGCCTCGCCGGGCTACGGCCTCTGCGGTTCATCGGGGGCGAGCGTCGCCGATAGCGTGGCGGGGAGTTTCTATTGCCGCCACCGCCGCCGCCACCACCGCCACCGCCGCCGCCACCACCGCCGCCGCCGCCGCCGCCGCCGCCCCATCGGCCTATCGGGGGACCGCGGCCGCGATTCATTATCGGCGACATTCGCCGAATCGGTGGAGGTCGCGGCTTGGGCATCAGTACCGGCGCTGCTGTAATTTCCTGACCATCAATTTGCCCTGAAACGTTACAGGTGATAATTCATTTGAGGGAAAATGAATTATGAGCTAGCCAAATTAAATAATGAGGTTCTTTCTACAATGTTTACAATATTATTTTTTCAA
Organism: Chalcis sispes; assembly: GCA_949987625.1. Taxonomy (NCBI): domain Eukaryota; kingdom Metazoa; phylum Arthropoda; class Insecta; order Hymenoptera; family Chalcididae; genus Chalcis; species Chalcis sispes. Next base: position 65,249,856 of record OX465098.1, read on the forward strand.
ATTTAAAAATTAAATTATTTTATTTAATTCATTAATTTAAAAAATTATCTATTAAAAAAATGATTAATTAAAATTATGTTATGCTATAGAAATTATAATTTAACATATTTCTCAATTATTTTTAAAAATTAAGTAAAATTAGTAACTTTTCTAAACACATTGAATATTGTTTGAAATAAATTAACATAAAGCTGTATTTAAAACAAATAAAATCTTACCTCCATCCATATGTTTCATAGCATTTTCTGCCTCGTCAGCTGTTTCAAATTCTACATATGCAAAGCCTCTTCCATGAGTAGGATGTAACTTGTCAAGGGGAAAATCTACTAGTTTAATATTTCCATAAGTTGAAAAAATTTCTGTAATGTGTTCTTTTGTAACATTACGTGTCAAATGACCAATATGAATTTTTGTTGGTCTTGGAATAGGTGACCTTTCTCTACGTTTTCGACGAGGAGAAGGTGTCCTATAATGTAAATTAAAATTAAAATCATTGTAACTTAAAAATAGTTTAAAAATAGAATTATTTGAAATTTTGAAAACAAAATATAATTATTTTTCTCATTAATTCAAATCAAACTTTCCTTGTGAATATTTATCATCAAAAGTACTTACCTCGATCTTGGTTTTGGTTTAGGCTTTTCTGGTACTGAATTAGCTTTTTTCCTATCTCTTTCTCGTTCTCTCTCCCGTTCTCTTTCCCGTTCTCTGTCCCTGTCCCTATCTCTATCCCTGTCTCTGTCCCTATCACGATCCCTTTCTCGGTCTCTGTCTCTGTCCCTATCTCGTTCTCTTTCTCTTTCACGTTCTCGTTCCCTTTCACGTTCTCTTTCTCTTTCCTTATCTCTTTCTTTATCCCTTTCTCTTTCTTTTTCTTTATTATCATGTCTTCTAACATCTGTACTTTTACTCCTACTACGTTTGCGACCCCTATCACGAGAACTGGCAGAAGAACTTCCAGAACTACTCGAAGATGAACTAGATGACGAACTAGATCTTGAGCTACCGCTGCTGCTGGAACTCGATGATGCTGAGCTACTATCCGAGGAACTGAAAGAACAAACACATTGTTTACTTTAGCAATTATATACATAATACTATATCATGAACACAAAAGCTTACAGAAAGATGCTTCTTTTCTTATTCTTGAATTAGAAAATGTGAAACAGATTAATAAAATGATTTTAATTTAAACCTTCAATTCCTTTCAGATTCTTAAAAGTATTGAATGTAAACAGAATATTTATAAATGAGATTTTTATCTCATGATATAGGCCTTATATATATGACTATCACGCGTTTCAAAATCCAACTCATTAAAAACATTGCCGTTTTTTATAAACTTCATACCTGCTTCCACTACTTGACGATGATGCTGATCTTTTTTTCCGCTCCCTGCGTTTACTCTCTTTATCGCTGGCTTCGGAATCGCTTTTACCAGTACTGTCTTTCCGGCTTCGTGCCCTAAAGTTTGGTTATTTCGACGATGATTAGGATTCATGGATTTGTGAGAAAAGAATATAAGATGAAAATATAATTTTATTGAAAAAAAATATGAATATTCACTTACATGACTGGTAATCGACGGTTTTCGACCGTCTACCTGTGTCGACGAATATCCGGCGACTTCTGGTTTAATAAAATCCGCGTAATTGTGCGCGTTGAATGCCGTGTGTATAAATATGGCGACCACAGCGCTAAAGCACTCCGAAGCCGCCTCTTCAGCTTTTTGGGCAGGCTACCGCCATTCCAGTATAGCCAACTTTTGTCAAGCCGAAGCCACATTCGTAATGCAGGTTCGGAAACTGTATCAAAATTTTTAATGGCGAGACCGTCACGATTTTGTAGAAGAAATATTAATTCTTAAAATCACCGTCATAGCCTTACAGACTGGTTTATAACCTATGCCAAATCTAGTTATTATGCGCCCGCTATTTAAAATGAATACAAAAATTAATTTACATCAAAATTTTTTGTATCATTTGTTATAGACTAATTTCTAATATGATTTTTAAAAGATAAATTTATTTTTGAGGCTAAGATGTTGCTACTTTTTTACTTTAACATACAAACTCGGTATTTTTATTAGATTAATTAGCCGCACAAACATTCATAAAGAAGATATGCGGCACTTATTTTTAATGTCATATGCGCGTAGAGGTAGGTAGCATACCATCTCTTTTTATGCTCCTAAAACCTCCTTTTGATATGTATCTAATATGTATAATTTTATAAAAAGTATTTTTATATGTATGTACATTCATTGAAATAGGTGTGTTATTCGGTATCTATGTGCTTTTTATACACCCACTGAGCCTTATATTTATCCCGCATTTTATATTTATTTTTTGTTTATCAATATTCATGTGTATATGTTCTCTGCAATAAGACGTGACAATTAAAATGCCATGTAAATTTGGAAACTTTGCAAAATCCGATATTAAGAGTACATGCTTAATCTTAAGAGGTAATCGCGCTAAGAGATGCAGAGGTGGACATTCAGATAGTAAACACGAAATGTATTTACACTTTATGTAGAAACTAGATTGTAGCGCTGTAAGTGGTCGATTTAGAAATTAATATTCCTTCCACAAAGTTGTAACACTTTCAACCAGGAGAATTTCCTAACGTGTGCATACATATACGCGACCATAGCCGAAGCTCATTCTCAACAAAGTGTTTTGCATCGCTTCGTTGCCTAACTTGATTGAGACCTAATTGGGAGCGTGGTCGGTTTGTCGGTATGGAAAAATCGATGATTGTTCGTGCACTTATCAGATATATATACGTACGTGTAATATTTCAAGCAAGATGAAATGTTACGATAAATCATACGTAAAGAAATAATTTCTTTAATTATTCATATAAAATTGGTAATTTAAGTTCATTATTATGATTTGAATTAAGATTTTTATTAAAATAAGATATTTAACAAAATTTATTCATTATATTTATTATATTTGCTATATTTATATCAATTTTAGATAGAATACATTTAAAATTTATGTTAAAAATGAAATCATTATGTATATTCTTGTTTATAATTTGAATGAATTTAAAAGTGATTAAAAAAATAATAATTTACCAATATTATAGATATTTTACAATTAATGGAGGTATATGAAAATTATTAAACACTAAAATATTTATGATTTGGAAAATTAATTAAAATGAAAATAATAATTTTTAAAAAACAAATTTATTATATTTATAAGTATGTTCATTAAATAAACACTGAGTTTTTTACTATACATTGTGTTTTTTTTTAGTAAAAAAATCACACCAAACAAAAATATCTGGAACTCTGTCACTTGTAACTTAAAAAAAGTACATAAAAAAAAACAATAAAGATGTACTAAACATGTACCTTTAGCTACCAGAAAATATACTTATAAAAAAAATATTTTCATTTATACAGTTCATCGAAGCACTTTTTATACGTTGATAATGAGGCAAAAAAAAAAAAAAAAAAAAAAAATAATTTCACGTCGTTTTTATTTTTATAGAATAGTGACGATACGCAAAGTACCGAAATATATACGTATTTACATTGAAATTTAGCATTAACGAGCGTTATGTACAAGTACACCAAATTACAAACACTAAAACGTTCGTCGCATCTTGTACAATTTATGTCATCATTAATAATATTTATTACTTTGCTCTCTCGACCGTAGTCGCCCAAAGTCTTTCTCGAGACTTCCATTTGAATTATGAATTTTCAAGAGTATAATGGGGAAAATATTGATTATATTGAAAATATACACGATTGTAAATTAATATGTGTTAATGTTTTGTTTGGCACGGTCCACTATGCGAGAGTTGAACAAGTGCTATTTATTCAAGTGATTTGGTCTTTTTCATTGAGACTTCAAAATCTCGGAAGCTTCGATCATTTGTGATAGTTTTTTTTTTTTTATTTTACACGTAAAAAATTGGGAATTCATGATTGCGACAATAATGTCTGCATATAGTAAGGTAATTTTATGCACTTTATAGATATTTATATGTATAATATATATATATTACAAGTTCCTTATTCTCTTTTCAACAAAAATTTTAATGTTTCATGTCGTTCGACTGCCAATAAATTATACTCGTGGCAGTCGTAATTATGTACTTTCGTATGGCTAAAGTTTAACTCTTTTGCCTGACTCGCATTATACATTCATACATACTTGTTTTACTCACGCATTCGTGAAGATTATCGTGTTAGTTTCAGGGCACACCGATAAAACCATCAACCATTGTCCATAACCAAAGCGGGCTGAACCACGCAAGAAAATCCGTTGGACCGTCACGCTTTACGTATAAATATTTTTTTCATTAAATAGTTAATTGAATATTAAAAATTTACTACACAATTCACGATTATTTTACACAAAATTCGTTAATCTAGCTTCACGATGACTTATCTCGGTTAAGTAACTCTGTTAATGGACATCAGACATTTCTTTTTCTTTTTTATTCACGCATACATGCATTTCACTTAATGATTATGTAGAAAAAAGATAAAAATCAAGTGGGTTGATCGTTAATTTGTATATACGTTGTACATTCCAACTGATATAAACATTGTACATTATACAATTTATAACAATAATGATAATTGCTATCATTTCGTTTTTTTAATTTTGTTAAACACCATGCACACAGTACTTTTTACATCGATTCAGAAATGAATGAAACCGCATTTAGCAGAAATAATTAACCACACATCAAAATAATTTATATTATTTTTTAATATTATAAAAATACTTTTAAATAAATATAATTAAATTAATCAAATAATTTTCAAAATTTTAAGACTGATTTTTAATTTATATATATATATATAACACTAAACAATACTCAATAATAATTATTCATAATAATTTTGTAATATATGTTATAAGTTGTATACTGCAAATGTCATCATAAATATTTATGTATATACCTTACGCTGCTCATCAAGTTCGTCGCATATTTTAGAAGGAAAAGGAATAATTAAGAAACGAGGTCTCGATAACAACGCTGTATAAAAATCTAAACTGACCTTAACATGTATTTACTATAAAAACAAAATTGGGACACAACAAATATGCCTGCCACATATTTATGTCGAGTAAAAAGAGTACGGTAAAACAGTTCGAATAACGAGAAGTCAAACGCGACCAGCATATTACATTCCTCAAAATATTTTTTTTTTTTTCTTTTAATCATATTCAGCTTTCTTTATTCAATAATGTACTTCAAACTCCAACAGTCACCTCATACATATACATATATCTTCTAGACTATTGCACATTATAGCTCAAAAAAAAAAAAAAAAAAAAAAAAAAAAAAAAAAAAAAAAAAAAAAAAAAAAAAAAAAAAAAAAAAGTTCTACAATGTTCTGTATTTATTTTTCATATTAAAAAAAAAGATTGTCTAAATAGTAGGTATTTGCTGTTGGAAATATTGTTGATTAAACATATTACAACAGTGTTTAAAAGATTTACTTGTCACTGTTTACTATAACTATAATTTACATTTTGCTTCTTCCTTATAATATGTAAAATTTTTGAGAAAAAAAAAATAATTTATGAATCAGTACATGGCATTAACTACATGAATCAACTGTAATTCTTACGATAAAGCTCAAACGAAAACGAAGCGAAAATACGACAGAAAATCGATATTATATTCCAACAGCTTGTACACACTATCGCGACAATCCTCTATTTTCCTCGTTACGAGTAGTAGTCCTTCATTTTTGTTGCTCGTATTCGCGATAAAAAAAAAAAAAAAATGCATACACCAGAGCAACGAGCGTCACGTAAGAAAAACCTTCTACTTGTGTAACACGGAGCACTTGTGTAACACAGAGCACGCTCACCCACATGCGCTCATTCAGGCTTACACACACACACACACACACACACGCGCGCGCGCGCGCGCGCGCACACACACACACACATACATACACATACCCTCATACACACACACATGAAGAAAAAAAAAAAAGCACAGATGCACAGGTGGCGCGTCGAGAGGCGCTCCCCTCGCTTAGACGGAGACCTGACAGCCGTGCGCCTTCGCCTTGGCTTTGCTCGTCATCGTCGTAGCGATGCTGCCGATATCCTTGGCGTTGACGTGGAAGAGGTTGGGCGAATTGCGCCTTATCTCCCTCCAACCGCAAATCGGCGGGGAGACATAACAGCTGCGCTATACGGATATCTCGTAGTTCATATCGTAGACGCTCGCTCGGTCGGGTGTCGGGGTCGTCGGCCTCTGGTTCGACGACCTCGAGTCGTTGGGCGCGCCAGGAGCCGTGGTTCCGGCGTTAGGCGCCGAGACCATCTCCATCGAGTCGGTCATTTCGAGCGCTCGGACGAAAGACATAGGCCTGCGCCGATTGTCGGCGGCCGCGGCTGAGGCGGCGCTCGCCGCGGAGGACGTCGGCGTCGTCGGTGTGACCATGCTCGTTTTTCGCTTCACCTGGGGCGACTGATGCGGAGGGAAGACGGGCACGCCACCGCGTAGGACCGGATGGTAGGCGGCCCGTGGAGCGGCCGAGTAAGGTTGCTGCGTCGGACTCGTTGGGTTCGAGCGGTAATAGTCGTAGGGCAGTGGCGGCCGCTGCGATCCCGGCCCACTCTGAATATTTAAAATTTTTTTATTATTAATCTATTTTCAATTTATATCTAGATTTAAGTTTTAATTGTTAACTTTTACCGATGACAAATTTATAGGAAAATTTATATATAATCATCGATATTTAAATAATATACATTATTTGAAATATTATTTAACAAAAATGATAATCGTCTTAATTCGATTATTAATTTTGCCTCAATATACAGTATCTATTTTTATTCAATCGTTACGGCCTTTAAGCCAATCAAGTTACTGTTCCACACGCGACACGAGCTTTCAGCCTTGTCACAATGACACCCGATACCGTCTCGGCGTCACACAAACCACACGAAGTGCGCTTGTGTGTACATATAGCTTCGGATATCAAAACCTTGTCGAGCCCACAATAATTTTATTGTGTCGAGTAAAAATAGATGATCGCTTGATCGTAGTATAACCAACTCTTTTTTTTTTTTTTTTTTTTCTTTTTTTTCTCTGGTATCAAACTATTGACCCGTTTCATATTCTTGTTTCCAATCTCAATTATAGCGATAATAAATAAAGACTCTTGCAAATTGAAATATTGAAGTTAATAGTTTCCGAATATTTCTCAAATGATAAAAAATGGCCACTGGATATTTTTAATGCAAAATATGATTTAAAAACAAAAGCTATTTCAAGTAATTTCATAATTACCGTTCGGGCTAACTTTTAGCCATAACTTTTCAAACGATTACCCGATTAAATTAAACCGATTAAAACATTAAAAATTTGTCGAATCAATATTTGCCAATTAAACTTAAAAAAGTTGAAAAAATTTTCCGGACAAATTATTCATTATACCTGATGCTGTTGAGCAGCTTGGTGGGCGGCGGCGAGGGCGGCGACGGTGGAGGTAGGACCGCTGGGAGGATAACCGCTTCCGGGCGAGTTGTCCTTCCAGGTGTAAACGCCGCGCTGCGGCGAGCCCGCGAGTTCCCTAATATTGTCGACGGTATTGTTGGTGCGGGCGTACGGATGCTCGTTAGCCTGGCGCACGAGTTCGCTCTCGGAGAGGAAGCGTCGTTGTGGACTGTAGCCGGTGCCGTGTTGATGCTGCTGTGCATTCTGTCCGGTCGCGTGTTGGACGTCGTAGTACTTGCCGGGCTGGGAGGATTGCTGCTGTTGTTGTTGTTGTTGCTGCTGTTGCTGCTGTTGATGCTGATGCTGGTGCTGATGTTGATCGGACACGCCGATAAAGTCCGGCCGACGGACCTGCGTCGGAGTGCCCGGATTTGATCTGTAAGCAGAAGTCGGGATATTTCAATTTGTTGTTCGATCGTTGACGCGATGGAGGGCAAAGGAAAGCAAAAGAAAAGAAAGGAAAAGAAAGGAAAAGGAAGGAAAGGATGCGAGTCGGATGGATGAATGGGTTCGTCTCGGTAACTGGCGGGGAAGGGACGGGGGGCGTGGGAGGACGGGATAAGGTTGAGCTGCGCTCGCTTTTAAGCGGGGCTCGCGCCCCTGCAGAGATAACGAGAGGGCGGAGGCGTTGAAAAGAAACAGCGCAGCGCTTAAGCAAAGCGCAGTGATGAAGTTAAATGTGATTTGCGTAAGTTCACCTCTTAGCACTGGCACTTTGATGCTCCCTTTTTCTTCTTTTCAGATACACGTTTACAAATAATGGATTTAACAGCTTTTCATTTATCATTCGTAAGCATCAGCTTTTTAACCGACTGCTACCGAATTTAACGTTTTTTAATGCATATATATCTTGTAAAAAAAATTTAAATGAATTATTTTATATGAAATAAAATTTTTAAAAATATTTTAAATTGAAATTCAACCTGAATAGCTAATTATTTTACAAAACATAATTACTTCCTTCGTAAGAAATTTTACATACTCAAAGCAAATAATTTACGCTCTACTTAATTTTTTCTCCGTCGCCTATTTAAGTCATAAAGATGACTTATAACATATTAGTTTTAAACTAATGATTCAGCGAAAATTCCGTATGAAAAATGTTTTAATAATTTAAAAAAAAAATTTTCATTAAATAACGAAAGAATAATTTATTTAAAGCTATTCGATAATAACGTCATGAATTATTATATTGTGAAACAAACGTGTAAAAATAGTCAACGTTCGTAAACGTTTTGTAACTTTCTTCTCTAAAGTTGTAAATTTCGAGTTACAGAGGAAATCTTACGTAATGTGCCAGTGTGTAAGAGGCAATTGAGATAAAGATATAATACAATACATGTAGCGTAAATTGTTTTACACCCTGAAGCCTGTTAAGTAAGTTGATTTTCCTTGCAGCGATAATAATAAAAACAGAATCTCGTAATTTTAAGTAATAGGTAATAAGATTAAATAAGCTTTAACGTAATAAAATAAACTTTAAAGTTGATAAAATTTTATAAAATGTTTGTTTTTGTTTTTGTTTTTTTTTTAAATTGAAGATAAATTATCAAAGAAATGTATTATTATCATCAATGGTTGAAAATTGAATTAATCATATTATTTAAATGTCTTCGATTGTATTATATATTTTTCTCGGCATAACTCCTACAATGATTAAATTAGTGCTTTAATTCAGTGCTTACTAAAATT